>CANXYC010894603.1:0-36620 GCA_948193065.1 Aleurites moluccanus | reverse complement strand
TAGAGCTTGGTTTAGTCGGATTGAGTCCTATTTCATTAAGGAAGGATTCGAAAGGAGTCCTAGTGAGCACACACTTTTTCTTAAAAGAAAAGAAGGTAAAATTCTAATTGTAAGTATTTATGTAGATGATTTGTTGTTCACTGGTGATGATGAAGTGATGCTGTGTGAGTTCAAAAATTCTATGAATAAGCAGTTTGAGATGACAGATTTAGGAAAGATGAGATTCTTTCTTGGAATTGAGGTGTTGCAAAGGGCTGATGGTGTTTTTATATGCCAAAGAAAATATGCAGTTGAAGTTTTAAGTCGCTTTGGCATGGAAGAAAGCAATTCTGTTCGTAATCCAATTGTTCCTGGCCAAAAGATTGATGCGGATAAAGAAGGAACCAAAGTAGATGCAACTCAGTTCAAGCAAATGGTGGGAAGCTTGATGTAACTCATAGCTACTCGACCCGATCTCATGTTTATTGTGAGTCTTATTAGTCGTTTTATGGCGAATCCTTCACAACTAAATTTTGCAGCAGCAAAAAGAGTTTTGAGGTACTTAAAAGGAACTATGGATTATGGTGTTTTTTACAAGAAAGGAGGAGTAAGTGAAATGGTGGCTTATACAGATAGTGATTACGCTAGAGACAAGGAGGATAGCAAAAGCACTTCAGGTTATGTGTTCATGATGTGTGGAGGAGCAGTAGCCTAGTCATCAAGAAAGCAACCTATAGTCACTTTATCAACCACTGAGGCCGAATTTGTAGCAACAGCTGCGTTTGCTTGCCAAGCTATTTGGATAAGAAGAATTTTAAAAGAAATTGGTCATGTGCAGGTTGATTGTACTACATTAATGTGTGACAATACTTCAACTATAAAGCTGTCAAAGAATCCAATTTTACATGGTCGTTCCAAGCATATACAAGTAAGGTTTCATTTTCTCAGAGATCTTACTAAAGATGGTGTTGTTGAGTTAGTTTTCTGTGGCACTCAAAACCAACTTGCAGATTTAATGACTAAGCCCCTCAAGTTAGATGCTTTTGAGAAGTTTCGTGGGAAACTGGGTATGTGTGCTGCTGCAGATCTGAACTAAATTGCTTAGGCAATGAGTTCAAGGGAGGGATTATTGGAAGTTTTTGGTTGATTCGAGAACTATTCTATAGAGTTTGTTAGAGTTATTTTAGCTAGTTTGAATTAGTCTTGATAATTAGCTAAATAAGTGCTTAGTGAGCTATATTTTCGTTAATTCTATTACTTGTATGGCTTTATAAAAGCCCAGATTTATTCTTCAATAATATATCACTCCAAATTGTTTTGTGTTATTTTCTGCAGTATTTCTTAACATTTAACAATAAGAAGTAGGAAAATTAAAAAGGAAATGAAAAATGAAATTAGATAATATTTTATTAAGAATTAAAAAGTTAATTTTTTATAATTGATGGATTATTTTATTTATTTTATTAAATTTTAAGTACTAAATAATAATATGTATTAAAAATTTTAAAAATTACGTATTCTTGCTTCCTCAATATGTATCCATCTATTCACATGACATAAGCAAATTCTTGTAAGAGGGTATTTATGGAAAAAAATAATAAAAAAATAATGATTGTACTATATGTATTATGTAGAATAAAATTGCTCTCTCCACGGAAAGAGAGAGAGAAAGTGATAAATAAACTCTTAACTCTTCAATTCTTATTAATTAATTTGCGTGGTCTGCCTTCCAAGCTCTTAATAATGCTTTCAATGTGACTTGCAACCGTTACATTTCATTCATATCATCTCTTTCACTTACCCTTAACCCCAAACTCTTCTCTTTCTCTAACTCCTCTGCTATAATAAAACTTCTTGAAATTTCCCCTATAACCCCTTTCATTTCATGCACCAGTCAGGTTAATTTCAATCTTGAATCTTGAATCTTGAATCTTTTCTAATATTAAAGATTTGTTTATAAGTTGCTAACTATGACTAATTATTTGTTTATTTAACAGGTTTTTGATTAATTAAGCATGGTAATGATGGGATTAGAGAGATTAGTAGTGACCTTGAAATCAAAAATAAGGTCTTTGAAGATGAAGAAGCCTTATGATAAGATTGAAAAGAGTGAGAGTATGAGAGTTGAGATTAGAAGCAGAAAAGCTCGTAAACTCATTGAAGAAACTCTGAAAATTGCAGATTCACCAAAGAGCAAAACTTCTGCTTTATGAGTTCCCCTATCTGTAATTTTCTTTTCTTTTTTTTACCAAAAGATGAGTTTACTTACTGTAAGTAAACAGGGGTCACTAGTCTATTATCTTCCTGTTTTAATGTTTCAAAAACTGTGATTTATATAAAAAAAATATATATATATATATGATAGAGTGTTTAGTTCTATCCATAGCATTTTCATTTCAAGAAAATATGGTGTTTAGTTTTCCATATATTTTCTTTTTTATTTTATTTTATTTTAATTTTTCTAGTTCACTGGCTATTGAAAGTATTGCAAAAAAGAGATTAAACAACATGGGTATGCTTCCCAACTCTGTTTATCCCAATCAAAGTTTACGGTTAATACAGAAACTTTAAAAAATAAAAATAAAAAAAATAAATGGAAACAGAAGATTCACCTGTGTTCTTCCATTTGGCGTAATCCATCAGAACCTCAAATAATAATAATAATAATAATTCTCAAGATTTTTAATGGAAGTTTGAAGATATATTACCTTTTTTATTATTATTTAAACTCACAATCTTACCGTCTTAACAAGAATTCTAATACTAAAACAATATCGTGCATTGATTGTTACAATTCATTGAAGCAGAAGGTTGTTATGGTTTTGTTTTGATAATATGGGACTTGAAATAATCTCATAATCCACTAGATTGTTATACTTTTTTTAAGAGAAAAAAGTAGTTTCTTTTTTAACATTAATTAGTTTCGATTCACAATCTCATCATGCTATAAATTTTTTTTTAGTATTACTTTTAAAACCTAATATACATTTTTAAAATAATTTTATTTGTTTCCACGATAAATATGATTAAACACTAATAAAATAAATGCATTCAATGTTACATACAAGAATTGAAATAGAAAAATCACTATTCAAAGACATAAATGCCCTAAACCATAGTTTTGACAAAAAAAAAAAAAAAATTGACTACTTTTAATAAATTATGATTTGGCAAAAGATGACAAAAGGGAAAAAAGTTACTGCAAAGACAGTTTCTTTTTAGATTTTCTAAAATCATGTTTAAATTTTTCTCAAATCATGATGGGTTTGCTAAAGCCTAGATGTTGCAAAAGTAGACTGGGAGAAAATTTGAATGGATCAAAAATTAATCTGATTTTTGTTGATTAATTAAATGTGAAAAGAATTCTAACAAATCACAGCATTAGACATTAAACAATTCCCAAAAAATTAAGGCTCTTACCTAGTCACAGTTTGATCTGTTTACTTTTGCAAATGGGTCATCTTACGTCAATCAAGAACTACAACTACTTTTGATCTAAAAAATTCTTTGCTGACCATATTTTTCATAGGATACTACTCTAAGCTGATAAGGAAAGAGTGATAAATAATAGAATAAAAAGTAGTAATGAAGAATTAAAGAAAAATATGGTCCACCAACAAGCTTTAATTTATTTATAATCGAGTAATTTTTAAAATTATGAAATTATAAATTTCAATTTTATTCAAAATTTATTGAATTAATTAAAAAAATTCATATGATACAGTTTTTTTATATTAATTATCTAAAATAAATGAAATCATTTCTAAAAACGATAAAATTATGAGTTTAAACTCCAATAAAATCTAATAATATAATGAATAAAAAAATAAAAAATAAAAGCCATATGACTTGGCTGCTCCTTCTGTATCAATTTACAAAGAAAATTAAAAGAAGTAAAAGATGGAAAATAAAAGGCTGAAAATATGTGTAAATTAATGACAAGACAAGGAAAGTTAGTACTGATGTGGCACTTGTCTGGACATGAAAACAAAGATCTGGTTGTGGACATCATGAGTTTTAATATCCTTTAAAAAGTTGAGTCCACATTCATTCCCACTACATATTATACAGAGCAAGAGTGTCCACACAATAAAGATATACTGCAAAAAGTGAGACTAAAAGAGACACTTGAAATTAGAAAATAATAGTTTTATTGGTGATTCTTAAAGATATATAGTGGTTAGCATCTAAATTTATTGTCTAATTATTAAGTATATATAGTGGTTAGAATCTATATGTATTGTCTAATTAGACAAGCAAATAAAGACTAAAAATTACATGCATTGCATATGCAATGTAGATGTTGATGATTCAAGAACTTATCTCATGTTGTGAGAACCAAATTGATTATAAGGTTCTTAAATTTAATTTGAAAAGCAAAAAAGAAATTGGTAACCTTTCATTATTTCAATGGTTATGACTTATAATCTGTATGTCAAGTTCAAAGGTTTTTAAGGTATTGCATGGAGTGATTACAGGAGTTGAAAAAAAAAATGATAAGTGAATAAAGATTAATCTAATAACCTTCAAAGCTTTTTATAATATAAAATTTCACTTAATTAGTTATTCATAACAGTTATTAATTATTAATTGTCATTGTTATATGTGATTATATATAAATATCTTATTATATATAACTTTATATTTTGAAATCATATAGTTTGATAATAATATGATATGATATATTGTAACTTAAGTTCTAAATTGATAAATCAAAATTAGTTTACATTATTTTTATAATCAAAATTTTCAAAGTAAATTAAGAGATTTTAGTAATTATGCAATTAAGAGGTTTTAATTTCTCTATGATACATACTCATCATCCTTTATATTATCTATTAATTATTATTATTTTAGTAAATTAATCTTTATAATTTTCTAAAAATCACAAGCTTTCTCAACTCATACTTCAAAATTAGATATTTCTCTTGTGCGTTATATTAACTCATGTGTACTTATCATAGTTATCAAAATTAAATTAGATAAGTCTGTCAAATCAAAAAAATTAAAAATCGATCTGATAAGCTTTAAAAATCCATCTTTTAAAAATTAATTAATCAGTCAGTTAACCAGTAAATCAATCAAACCAGATCAATTTTTTTTTATTTCAACAGGCTAGATTTAAAAAAAAAAATGATAAAAATAATAAATATCAAATTATATTTATTTTTATCATATATGTAATAAATGTTAAATTATATATATATATATATATATATATATATATATATACCAATTCTTTTCAACTTAATAAATTTAATTTCGATTAAATTTCTGATTTTTTAATCTTGTCTTTATTTATTTTTTAATCAGTTCGATTTTAAAAATATAGCTAGCGACTAAAAAGGGGAAAAAAATTATTAAAGCAATACGCAAAGGGAATCTAAAGGATATTTGTATTAAGGATCTTACGAACATTAAGATATTAAAAAAAAAACAAGGTAAATAAATTTTTTTCTTAATATTCTTTCCATGAAGATGTAATTCGAGAAGTTTGGACTCAATGGAGACAAGGATGCTGGGCCTAATTAATCTAATCATTAATAATCCCCATCCACCATTATCTGTTTATCTAATGAGATTTTGTTCTTAAAATTAATGAATTTGGATTAAGTCAGTTTGCAATCACTCTTTAACGAGACCCCACTGGCATAATATAGCTAATATCATTTTGACTACTTGTTCTCAATTATTACTTCATATTTGGAATCAATTCTGGGAAAAAAAAAGTCATTTTTAGGCACTTGTTAGGAGTTGAAATAATAAAAGAAAAAGAAAAATTGATCAAAATAAGAATTATTAATTAAGTTTAACAAGAACAGATATTAAGAGATTAATTATCTCTTGGACTCCTAAATTAATTTTCTTAATTAGCTCGCTCCACCTAGAGGATAATTTAGAGGTATATTTTAGCTCCAATAAACTACGTGCCAACCTGGTTTAAGTATGAAGAATACCATCAAGCACAATATTTTAAAACTTCATAGGTTTTTTGAGTTTTAAACTTTCAATTTGAATATATGTTGCCATTTATCAATTTGTAACTGTTTTTGGTAAATCAAAAAATTTTATGAAAAAAGAAAGGGTTTGAATAGCTATAACCTCTTACATTACAACACACTTTACCAAAAAGTATTAAATGACCTAATAACACCAACTTGCATGTTACAAGAACTTTAGTTATTAGCTTTCATATTACTTGAAAGATGAGGTTATTTAGAAATGGGAATCATAGTTTAGATCTCAATGGTGATGGTTCCCCTCTCCCAAAATTCTGAACTTGAATTGACATGTAATTAAAAATAAAGCTAATACATACCAAGTTATAGCAGCAAAATTCTTCCACCCCTGCCTTATATTGGTGAAATCACCAAATTAGATTAGTATAAATTTGAGCTAAAATACCAAATTGATATTCTAATTCAAGTTTACTGAATTAATTGGGAAAATATTAAACTATTGAAATCTCGTTAGCATTTATGGAAACTTTAATAACTAAATTCGTAATTCAACCACAACAGGATTAGCATCAATGAAGCAAACTTAGACTAGGAATTTTTTAGCAAACGATGCTTATAGGAATCAACAAAGACAAGGCAAACCTCTTTAGGAAAATATATATATCTCTATATATATATATATATCAGCACAGCTTTTTTCTATGAATTAATAGTACATAAAAGCAAAAATTAAACAATTGATCCAAGCCTATAACTGCTACAACAATAGCAAGTCAGAACAGTGATTCCTCGGAATTAAACAAAAAAATTATATTGGACAAGCATGGAAATAGTTGACACTAGTCATCAATAACTCAAATCAAATAACAAACATGAAATTTTTTTCTTAAAAGGATCATATTGAATATTGTATACTAACAGGTGCAGCATGGAAAGATCAACAGCACACAAACTTTTAGGCCAAAATGCTACTTCAATAGTGTAGGGGGTTAACTTGGTAAGCAGGTATTGTTATAATTTAGTAAAAAAAAAGGGCAGAAGATTCAACAATGGTACTAATGAAGATTGTTAGACAAAAAAAAAAGGTGCACCATTTTGTTCAGTGATATTCTATGGATTAAACTGCAGAGCAGCACTTAAAATGCAATGTAGGGGTGTAAGAAATAAAGATTCTAGAAGTGTAAGAGTGCAAGTAATGTATTCCTGAAACATGTTATCTGGCATGATGATAAAGCCTTTGGAGATCCTTACAGTGCATGCATGTCCATGGTAACAAAGGAGGGTCCAGGCAGTAGATATGAATACATTGAGTCTGGCAATAATGACAGCTAACAAGAAGATCCTCAGGTTCCCGGCAACAGCATTCACCACAAACCGTGGCTAACGAGGACTGTTAAACAAATTAAAGTAAAAGACTTAGCATCAAGGATCATATCCAGACAAGAATTCCAATAACAATTAGTAAGAAATGAACGCCTAACAAATTGTCAGTAGGAACTAAGCAGTTAATGAGAATGCAAAATTTTGGAGGTGCACTTAAACAAAAATGAATGTTACCTCAGCACCAAATCTGTATCTATCTTGGTCATTTAATAACAAAATATCTGTTTGAGAGTAAATTTTCTGATCAGAAGTAGCTGCATCCTCCACTTTAGTAATACTAACAAAACTAGCCTTGCACAAAGGACACGTTGAATTTTTTCTGTTTGAAATCTACATACATGATCATCAGCAGAATGAAAATTTTAAGATATTGATCCATTGAAGAGAACAGCATAATCAATCAAAGAAGACACAAGGAAAAGTCTATCAAATGACAATGAAATGCTGAAGAAAAATGTTTGCATTGATAAAATGAGTAAACCAGCATAAAAATGTTCAACTTTCAAACAATTTAAATTTGAGCCAATTGCTTAATACTCCAGAGAATGTTGGGACTGCATAATGGGCATATGTGGTTTACCCTAAGATGCATATTCAGGAGATGAAAAGAAGGAATTTTCTCCATTTCTCATAAACAGTAGCAGTATTGTACCTGAAGATCTGCTCATAATTCAAAATGCTTAAAGACAGTTTATATTTACAATCTAAAAACCTTTTTCCAGCATTTGTATCCATTTGTGCAACTTGTACTTTCAGATAACAAAAAAAGTCTCCACGACGCAATCAATAAAATGTTGCACAAAAATTTCAGACTTTATGATAAGTGATGTGACCACTGAAAAGTTTGGAATGCATGATTCAACTCAAATGTCTTCTATGAAACCAAGTCCTCTGAAAGGACAAATAAGTATTTAGTTAAACATTCAAAGACATTTTTCAATATGAATACAAAAGAAAGGAGTAAAATGCCAAATAAAATCTGACAAAAAACAATCTGAAGTTCTCAGTTGCACCTTCTAAATCTCAAATGCTGCAGGCATGATATTTGGAAAACGTGTAAGTACAATCTTGACAAGAATGATCATGATTCAAATGTCAAATTACAGAAACTACCTTCAAAGAATAAGCAAGAATCTGAATCACTATTTCTGGAGAACTCAAGAAAAAATAGAAAGACTCTAAATTGAAATCATTGCAGCTTCAGGAAATAAAAACAATATGTAAAAGAAGAGGAAAGAAAAAAGAAAAGAAAGGGTAATAGTACTACCAAAGGAAGAAATGACTTCCATGCAATGCAATAGAAACAATATCCATAAACCAAAAAGATGAGCCTAAACTAATGCAAGTACAAATTTAGGAATTTCATACATAAAAATTAAAATGAGAAACAGCATCCATGATTTTGTTTCCATTTAAAGCTATTTTTACTAAAATGAGTACTATATTTCCATAGTAGAAATTTAGATAAGTTTAGGAAAGAACAGAGGCAATAATAAAACAAGGAGAGAAAACATACCATATGGTCAGCCCAGTTTTGGATGCATGAGTAACAAAATCGATGTCCACATGGCAAAACACCTCTTGTTGAACTAAACTCTGTCCAACATATAACACATGATAATTCCTCAGAAGTAGGTAATGTGTTAATGGGTTCAGACTGAGTAGCATCCTTGTTCTCGCCATCAAAGTTCTCATTAGCAGGACAACAATCTGGTGTTGGCAATGCCTTCTCAGGATACAGATTTGAATCCTTAGAAGCAGATGGAAGATTCCAAGCTCTTATCTCTTCAGTATCATCAAAAGCCTCATATGTAGAAGCCCCGCCATTATTCAAGGCATCATCAGATGTTCTTCCAGTTTCCAACATATCAGCATTCCTTTCACGATCTTCATATTTAGAGGGAGCAGCAGCATGAATGTTCCTATTATGAAGTCTGATTGGGTAGCACTCTTGATCAGAATCCAAAATTTCTATCTCCAAATTGTCTCTGCTGACATTTTTCTTCACAAGCCTCCGTCCATTACGAGAAGGTTTAGCCCTAGAAGTGCTTCCAATATCATCATAGATCTTCCTTTTTCCTCTGAATAATTGCGTGTCAGAACAATTAGTCAACTCTTCATTCCCTGAAGTCTTCCATTTCCCTCTCAAAGAACGCTTGGAGGATTTTGAACTTGAATCTTCATCCTTTTCAAGGAAAAATAAATTTTCTTCAATATAACCAAAACTTCTTTTTGGATAAAGGGCTTAAGTGAAGTAGTAAAATCAAAGAAATCAACATATTATGACTATAAATGAGAAAGTGATATTAGCATATAATGTGAAATTGTATGCTAAAAAGGAAAGGGCTAGCATATTTACAGAAAGGAAGAAGCCCTAGAAAAATAACATTCTTCACATGAAATTAACAAGTTTCGCACCTGTCAAATGTATTTAATGATACTGGATAGTAAAGTTTTTCCATATGAAGAAATAAGGAAATCATTGTTTTTTGGAAGTTCACAATGTCTTGGTGGAGACCCTATTCCAAAATCAGTAGGTTTTATGAGCAGCAAGACTACTTTAGTATTTGATTTTCTGATTCACTTTTGAACAAATATGTTTGTAATACCTATTCAATAACAGAAGATTTAGGAATCATAAAACTGAAATCAGGTTTCTCCAGCTAGGGATAAATTTTTCTAGCACATGGAAGTGAATAACAAATCAGAATTCTTAAAGAACATGTATGTAGAATGTCTATACCAGTTATAAAATTACCTGTCCCAAAGTCCCACTAACACTCGGAGGATAAACAGCAGCAATGCAGAAGTGATGACAGAAATAAAAACAGATGCAATACCAAAGAATCAGACTTGACAACTTTTGCACCACTGTTTGTGAATGCCACAGCAGTGAGCATATGCCTAACTTAAATCTTGAAGCAGTGTTCAATTATATCTCCAATTTATCTTTCTTTTCTTCTAGCTGTGATTTATGCACAACGAGAGAAGTGGAGAGAAGTGATGCACTAGATCAATTGAACAATCGGTTTCAAAGGCTTGACCTTCATATCATATAGAATTTGTAATTTACAAGACATTGAATAGAAAAATAAAGTGCATCAAGAACTCAACAGCTGCTCCAACAAATTTTTTCTAAAAAATTGATGAGCAAAGAAGCAGAATTAATTCCATTACCTCTGAGATAACTAGACCAGATAAAGGGGGGTCCTGAAAACAGTGTCTTCCACTTGACCTGTGTTCCTGCTTTGAAGATTTTTGTGCCTGTTTCTGCTTTGATTTAGATGCACTAATCTTGTCTTTCTTGATCTCAGTCCCAGGAAACAAATTCTGCAATTAAATGACAAAAATAAGATAAACTTAAATTCACTTGGATTCTCAACAACAAAAATGAACTAGTTACTTCATACTGCAAAACGAAAGGGATACACCAATGTTTTAAAGATGAGGTTTCAAAATAATATATATACATCTCAAGTTGCAAAATACTAATCACGTTATTAACCTTAGAAGTCTAAAATCAACGGTAACTTAGATATAAAAGAATGCATTCCTTTTCATATCATGGTCTTCTCTTTGCCATCAATTCATTATATGTGTATAAGGTGATGTAGAAATTTAAACATTAAATTCCAATGGCATTATCATCCAACTGCCACATCATTGATTAGAGTTTTGTAGCCAGTTTGACTCAAGGAAGAATTAAATATTTGGGTGCACACTTGCACATGCTTGTGTGTGTAGGTATGTGGAAATGAGAGAGAGAGAGAGAGAGAGAGAGGAATTTATAGAATTACCTCATCCAACGAAAAAGAATCAATAAAAGCAGCTAGACCAGAGTCTCCACAACCCCTACCATTTATTAGTCTTTCAGAATCATCAAAAGCGTTTGATTTGTCAGACAATGCCTTGCGGTTATTATTCAAGAATCCAACCTTGTCAATAATTGGGACCTCCAGCAATAAAGGCCCCAGTTCTTTTCCACTGAAATGAATCAAACACTAGTGCTGTAAGTCCCAGTTTATTTTCTGAATACATTTAAATGATGCACAACCATCACCACTAGCAATCCCAAAAAATTGAGTGTGGTAGTGGGGGAGGGAGAGAGACAGTGGAGAGACAAGCATCCAAACAGAAACATATTTCAATCTCAACAACAAGTCAAAATCTTAGAACCATGAATATCAGGTTCTTATAATCAGGAAACTGTATAATCTATAAGTATTCAGTTAAACACACTATCACTTTTAAAGAAGTGCTAAAATTTCTGTAAATTGTAGCATTCCTCTTGGTTTATGGATGGTGTAAATAAAATGTCATCTGAATGTCCTTGACATAGGGCAAAATGTTATTACTCCTTATTCTTTTTCACATCAAAAGAGCTTCCATGTATATAAATGGGCAAAATGGTTCTTCTCTCACATTTGCTAACAGCATCATTTGACACTAAAACATTATGCATATATCAGAAACCATGTCTAACAGTTGAATATATACCTATGCAGCATGTAGGGATGCTCTGGAACACGCTTCCCTTGCTTTATGCAAGCTTCCACCCACCGATAATTAACTATTATTGTTTTAAACTTCTTGGCAATATCATATTTCCTCCCTTCAAATTTCCAACACACCTGATAATCCAAGTAAAACACAAACAATTACCTCAATCAAACAGCAAAACCCATTAAGCAGGTACCCATCTTTCTGGTTTTTACATTTCTAAAAGTTGCGTAGCAATTAATTGAGATTCAGGGATAGAAAACCCACCAAATGTGTAGTAGATCTTGACATTGCACCAACATAACTGGCACCGGACATAGATATCAGCTTGATGAGATTGAACCGCTCCAAGCCATGGTAACCACTAACAGTTGCTACCACAGTTTCCATACCTCGAATTGCGCAATCCATAGACTCTGCTAAACAAAATACTTTAAAATAAATAAATGTGAAGAAAAAATTGTATAAAAAAAAATACAAATCCTGGAAACTCAAAATCAAACCCGAATTTCTGCAAATACTTTAATCAAATAATTCGATTTTAATTACTACATTCTTACAATTTCCAAATCCAATTAATCTTCGTTAACCAGATAATCCACCAGTCAAAACACAGCCCGATTCGAATATTGCATAAAACAAAATGAAAATTAAAAGAAAAAACTGAAAAATCTCAGATCTGCTGAGCAACGTAGCTAATGCTTTAGGAAAAAATGAGATTTAAATAACATACTGTATATGCAATACCTAGAGTTAGAGAGAGAGAGTTTCACCTTCGAAATTAGATGGAAGACGAGGAGAAACGAATCGTTTTCTTGTTGAATTGGTGATTTGCCGGGAAATTAAATTTTTTGAATTTCTTTTAAGGCCCACACCTTATTAAAATCAAACTTTAAATCAAACTTTTTGAAAACAAAAATTAAGTGCAAGTAAAAAAAATTTTAAATAAAAATCTATATGAAATAAAAATTCAAAGTTTTAAATATCTATTTTCAAGTTTATATTTTAAATAATTAAATAAAATTTATTGATTAGATTAATAATTATACTTAAAAATATATATCTTATTAAAATCATTAAAATTATTTAAATATAAACAATTAAAAATTATTTATATATAAAAATAAATAAAATCATATTCTTGAAATATAATTTTATTTTCAATCTTAAATTATAATAGACATTATCCTTAAAAATAACTTTACTATGAATCAGCATATTATAATACATATCAAAATATAATTTAATAATAAATATATATTCTCTTGGATTATCATATCTCAATCCGGCTATCCCTCCTCCTCCATTTAAGGGAATTTTGCTGCAAAATTTAGTCAAAATAAGTTCAATAAAAAGCATTGGTGAAATTTTTTCATTTTTTATCCTTTTAATTGGCTTCAAAAATTGGAAATTTTTCTGATGGGACCTGAGCGGTTTTCCTCGGAGGTGGAAAATCTTTTTGATTTATCTTTAATTCTTGAGGTGAAATTACACTATGAGGTCGTATCTTAACCCTTTCAAGTATAGAATCTGAGATTTCTCGATTTCTAAGACCTTTACCACTGATTTTATATACACAAATGAATCTCCATCACTTGCTCATTTTTATTTGATTTAATATCTGATGATCTTATTAGGGATGATTTCCTTTCTATCACCCTTCTTAACATTATTGCAAACAAAATTAAACCCAGTAGACGTTAGTCTGACACGTCAATCTTCAAGGACATCAAGCATTAGATATGGCAACAAATAAGTTTGCATTTCAATTTTCTTGTAAATGTAAATGTATATTTCAGATAATCTCCAACTCTACCATTAAGGGCATTGATTGCAATCCATCTTAAAATCTGGCCTCACCAAATACAATAGCAAGAAGATGGAGCAGCAAAATTGCTCGACTGGCATTTACTTGAAAACAAAGAAATTTATCAACGTGTCATGTGAATACAATTAGGAAATTAATGAACCTGCCCCGACAGAATTGGGGACAGAGGGGCGCTCAAGGAATGCAGCATTACTGGAAAACAGTGCAGCTTCAGAGGCCAAGTAGATTACAAAAATGAAAACATATAAGAAAAAGCCATGCAACAGGGACACCACTTTTGATTTCATTTCAGGTGCATTATCTAAGTGTTCATCTCCTAACAGGGTTTCCACCTCGAGTTGGTGCCTGGTACCCACTTCCAGCACGAGTGGGTGGTGTTGCAGATCCATAAGGAACATTGTTTGCAGGTGCCATTTGTCCATGTGGTCCACCAGTTGTTGCTCTTGATGCTGCATCATAGCCAGTACCCCTGGATGCATCATAATGAGGTCCTCGTTGCACATCATAAGGTGGTCCTCTCGGTGCATCATAACCTCTTTGGACGTCATAACCAGGTAGTCTCTGTGCATCATATCCAGGTCCTCTCTGAGCATCATAATTGTATCCCCTTTGTACATCATAGCCAGCTCCTCTTGATACATCATATCCAGGTCCCCTGGATGCATCATAACCAGGTCCTTTTGTTACCTCATAGCCAGGGCCTCTGGGCGCATCATAAGCAGATTTTGCAGGTCCAGATCCAATTTGAGCTCCAGCATAAGTAGGAGTCCCAGCGCCAGCATTATTAGCAGCTGTACTAGCACTGGCAGCACCGGCACCGGCACCAGCACCAGAGTTACCAGGAATGGCAGTGTGCCCCTGTCGCAAAAATGAAAAAGATGAAAAAGGTTTTCCATTTTCATTTCCAGAAGCAGCCAAAGAGTATAACTGCCATCATAATCATCAACATAGTACAAATAAAAAAATAACAACAATGCAAAACAACTATTTTTTGGGGAAAGGAAAATAACTTTATAGGAGTAAACAATTATGAGACTTCCAACTAATTTGGTATTAAAACTTGGCTGAGTCAGGTGGAATTGATTATGAAACTTCCCTTCAACACCGATTTGCCAGGTTCAATTTCTGTAATCTGTGACAGCAATTTGTTCAGTTCAACCACATTACTAACTTCTATGGGTGCAAATTTTCTCTTGAATTTTTACTTCCAACAAGGAATAATCTGCAATGCAAATTCAGATTCTATATAGCAGTTATTATCCATATGCCTCACAATAACAGAATGTTGAATTTCTCAGCTTGTTCTATGTCCCTCCAGAAAGGAGTAGCTAATGACTAATTTCTCTATTCCTTCTTTTTTTTTTTTTAGCAAATATATTCCTTAAACATCTCAATCCACCGTATTTCTGGATTTCATTAGTATCCCATGTGAAAGAATGAACATGATGGATGCTAATTAGATGTCATTTTATGAATACATTGAGATGCAGAGTAAAGGACTACAGATAATTTCCAAAGTGCAAAGCCCCATCATTTATTTCTCTGTAGAGAATTACTTCAACAAATTTATTTAAAAAATAATAATAATAGACAGAACATAAAATACCAAAGTAGCATTTTCTTGTTTCTTTAGAAGGCAGTTTGAAATAATATACGTCAAACATTATAACTATTCAAAACAGCCACACGACATTACACAAAAAGCCCCAATTACAGTTTCATTTGGTCCAACTTTAAAAACAGGTTAAACCAGGAAGAGGATTGCCAACATGCCTCTGATTTTTATGCTCCTCAGATTTTTTCTCTTGTATCCAGTAATGTGTCATATCATTTATCTCATAAACAGGTGAGAAAAAAAAGTGCAGGGAGAGAAGGGGGCAGGGTCAAGTATCCCTGTTTCTATCACATTCTTATGTATTATCATTAAATGCTATATGCATATATGTTAAATTTTGAGTGCTATCAGTTAAATGTTGTTGGGGAGGCGAGGGGAAGAAAAACATTGAGCAATTAATGCTATATCTCCAAAAGTAAAAAAAGTTTTTATGTATTTATAAAAGTCAAAATTGTAAAATACATGAAGTATAGTAAAGTCAATGCAAAAAATTTAGATGAGCAGGGGCAGCCTAAACCCATCACCACCCTACTACCTTTAGTGCGGTTGGGATTCCCCACTGTGTTTGGAGAGAGGCATATAAAACACGAGAGGAGAGGGCAGTGTGAAATTACCATCTCTTGCCAGATATATAGTTCTCAAGACAGTCTTCAAAGAAGTATAGGTTGAGCAGATCAATTAAGATATTCTGCAAGGAATAGCTGCCCAATTTCGTTTCTCATATTGTTTCCTTGCCTTAGATAAAAATCTAGATCAAAAGCAATCAGCTGATGATACCCAAAAACAACATGAATAATTTATAATTATTCTCTAAGTAGTCATTACTCCTGTGTTTGGCTAGTTCAGTGTCTCATTGCAGGTCCTACACATTTCTGAAGTTTCAAAAGTTGGCATATAAGGTTTATTCCAAAACTAGATTCAGGAGAAATGTGCAATTGACATTAACGCGAAATGGATATCACTTGTCGTAAGAAAATGCCAAGGAAGTTTTACATCAATCAGAACACTAGGAGGCCTTTTCACCTTTGTCTAGAAAAAATATCATGTCATATGAATTTATACAGTTATTAGCTTGGCTCAAGCCTGCTAAATAATTATGCATTGAGAAGCCTCACACATTTCTCAAGTATCCACATACAAACATATGTTACATTCCAAAAGGTGCACGATAGAGCAAAGACACAACCATGACAATCCAGATTTTAGTTCTCACACAGTGACAATATTTCATTAAGGACAATAAAACTCATGTTTTTTCATATCAACAAGTTACAATATCATTCTGAATGTTTGCATTCATTCTAATATTATCACGTCCATTACTTGACTTGAAATTTTCAAGAGCAAATATTGGATGAAGTTCTGCATAACTGAGAGATCAGATGTGAATGATATGATAAAACAGAATACTTCAGTACAAAAGGCAAAAAGTAACTTCACAAAAAATTAATGCAGAAGTTGGTATACCTGACCTTGGAGAACAGCATAGCCATCTTCATACATATTTTGTCCAACAGGTCGACCAGAAGCATCATTCTCACTGTTCCCAGTGACACCACCATAAGGCCCACCAGCAACTGAACACAAAAAGTGAACCTCATACAATATGAAACAAATGTGGAGAAATTCTGAGCTTTAGATTAGCAAAAGGGAATAATACACTACCAGTTCTCATATCAAGATTAGCTGCGTTAGTAAGTTCAAAACGCAGTTTTTCCACTTCCCGAGCCATTGTAACATAGTTCTTGTCCATGGCTTGAAGTGATTCAAGGTGGTCACTGAATAATTTCTTCTCATAGTCATACGAAACCCTGCAAGGTCATCATGATTAAGGCATTTTCACGATTGGAACTAAATCAATCATAAGAAGTGTTTGAAAAAAAAGAACAATAAATTACAGCACCAGGATGGGCCTAAATATATAAAATGACAAGATTTATCTGGAGAATATCCACATTCTACAACATGCATAATGGAAGCTTTCAAAATTAATTTCCAGGTAATGATTGGAAGAGAAGACATAGGCATAGCCTATTTTGGGAATAATTAAAGCAAGAGAAATAGCATTCATCTTCATTATTTTTGCCACACACAAGTAACAGTGGAACAAGCACCTGCATCGCTGATAATCCTGTCTGAGGCTTTCAAGTTCTGACATCAAAGCAGGAATCTGCTGCACATCTGCATGGACCTTATGAAGATCCTGAGACAACTGATGCACTTTAGAGAGAAGTTCCTGCCTTGCTACAACCAAGTTCTCCGCCTCTGCTCGTGCCTGCTGCAATTCCAACCTAATAGGCTCTGCAGCTTTCAACTCCGTTTCCATCTTGCCAATTTTATCTACAAGGCCTCTCATCTGTTTTTCTCTTTCTGACTTGATAGCTCCTATGTGAGCATGTAATATCTGCAACTCATGCTGTGCAGCAGCAAGTTCCTGTCTTAAGTTTCCATGAGTAGCGGCCAGCCTCTGGTTCTCTGTTGCAAGTTGTTGCATCTCCAAGTGTTGTGCAGCAATCTTCTGTTCCATAACTTCTGGGGGTGGTAACATGTCAAAGGGAGGAAAGGGGCCAAGTGGTGGGCGCATTCCAGGACCAAATGGGTCAGGATGCACCATACCAGGCCCAGGAAGAGGACGCCTTAAATGAGGAGGTGGAATTCGACCTTTACTTCCCATTTTATATAGCTAATTTACCTGCATTAAAATATATCAAGTATAAGATCCAACAAAAAATACATTATCATGATTTGGCTTTAGAAAGAAAACTATGAATAGGAAGAGCTGAAAGCTCCAGTTTAGGTCATTGCATGTTTAGTGGGTTATTGAAAATTGCAACAATACAACAATCAAAATTAAGATAAAAGAACAATAACACTTGGAGAACAAAAATCAAGTCACAAGCTCAATAACAGAACTACTTTCCCAAACATCCTACACTCAGTTTTACAGACAAAGGGATGACAATTCATGCATCACGGCCAAAACACAAATCAACCTTAAATATAAAAATATTATTAAAAATTTGGATTCCTAATAAATACCAAAAGAAAAAAATGAAATCCTATTGAGCAACTGTATTCCATTTCAATTCCCAAAACCAATAAAATTCATTCCTGCCATTGATGTAATGAAGCCCTACACCTTGAAGGAACAAAGCCCAAAAACTCAACTTTTTTCGAATTAAACAGAATTTAGATTGGGCTAAATTTTAAACGAAACGTTTAATAAGCTAAACCCTAGAAATAAAAAATTATTCAAAATACATATATATAAATAAAAAGAGAAAAAAAAATTAGCTAAATAGACATTATTGGTGCGAGATTATCAGATTCTAATGAAACTTAAAGTTTATAGTTTATAAGATTAATATTTTCAGAAGCAGAAAACTGAAAACATGGTTTTCGGAGCCTCACCTGAACGGAGATGTCACCGGCGGAGTCTTCGAAGGTGAAAGGTGAAATCAGCATAAACGATTTTGGTAACACAGGAAAAGACTATAGCCAGAGGCTCTGGTCCAGAGCACTCTCTTTCTTGAAATAAAAAACAAACAATCAAAGGAGACTGCAACGATGTCGTTTTTTGGCTCTTCCCCATTGAATTAAATCAAACCAACCAAATCAAATTAAATCCAATAATTTTACAATTTTTTTTATTTAATTTCAATTTAAAAAATTAAGCAAAAATTTATTTTTTTCTTAATTTTAAATCGAATTGAATTGAAATATATATATATATATATATATATTATTTTTACTATTATTTTAATTAAATATGTTTATTTTTATTTTACGTACATTCGCATATTATTTTTTATTTAATATTAATTTAAAATTTTAAAAAATATATCATTCATAAAAATTAACTAAAAAAAAATCTAATTTATTAAAAAAAAATAAGTTTTAAGTATATTAATTAATAAAATAAATAATTTTTATATTATATATTAAATTATTTTCGTGATTTTATCACTGATATTTTATCAGTATTTTTTTAAATTTATAATAAAATAATTATAATTTATAAAAAATATTTTTAATTTAAAATTAATAAATCAAAAATAATTAAATAAAATTAATAATTAACAATAATAATAATTTAATTTAATTTAAAAAAAAATTCATACTAAAAAAATTAATTTAATTTAATAAAACCCTTCAAACTCCAAATCCAACCTATATCACTTCCACTTCTCGATCCGTGCTCCTCTTTTGTCAACAGAAAAATTGGAGAGTTTGTTTTCTTTTTTTTTTTTTTTTTTTTTTTTAAAGGGTTAGTTACACAATTAATCTCAACAATTTTCAAATTTGTTATTAGTGTATGATTTTTTTTTTTAAATAGCTGTTTTTGAATATTCATGTAAAAGAAAAACATCAAATAAAGATAGAAAATCAGATTCTTGTATGAATATTTTTTTCTGTTTTAATAAATATTCATGACATTATAATCACTCATAACTCCTGAATATAGGAAAAAAAATTTATATTATTTTAATGAATAAACAATTTCAACTCAATTAATACAATTATATGATCTATTACGTTTCTAAATTCTTTATCTCTATTTTTTATAGAATTATTAATACTTTATTAACTTAAAAATAGTTATAATTTTTTAATAAATTTAACTCGATTAAAATCCGAAAATTAATTATTTTAAAAAAATCTGAAAATTAATACTACTAAATTAAAATTTTATTGGTGAAAAATGGTTATTATTATCAATATGTGTTTTACTTATTTGTAGGTTATAATTATAAATAAATTTATAAATTTGAAGTATGAATATTTTAAATTAATTAGCATTAAAAAATGGCTTTATATTTTTATTTTTAAAGAGAAAGTGCAATGGAGAGAGAAATAAAATGAGGTGATAGAAATGAATGGGGAAGGATTTAGGTATGGCACTTTCATTGAATAAACTAACTATTTACACGTTTTGTATGAATAAAAATATTTTTAAAATATTTTTTGAGGGGAAGAATTTTTTTAAAATGATTATTAATTTTTTTAATAGGTTGATAGGTTATTCATATATAAAAAACAAATCTCAATAATATGTAAAGAAATATCAATAAATTATCATAATCTTAATAATTTTTCAATGGTCATTATTGTTTACACAATTACACTATCATTAACTTTTATTTTATTTTTGTAGGCTTATTGAATTACCCCTACTGAATTACTTTTAATATAATTTAATTTAATTTTTATTTATATAAAAATTATTTTATTAATTTTTATTAATATTTAAAATATAAAAATTATTAATCAGGTATAATCTAGTTGATATTTTTATTCATATTAAAAACCTAAAATATGAGAAATTTTAGATTCAAATCTCCAATATTATGAAAAATTATTATCAATTCGGTAAAAAGAAAAGCTACACTTATTGTGAAGCTTATAATGTCATTTCGGTTTATTGGGTTTTTTAATGAAAAAAATATAAAAAAAGTTTTTAACAATTTTAAAATTTTAAAAATATAAATATAAATAAAACGTTAATCATAAAAAAGTTAAAACTTGACCGTTGCTTTAACTTTTATATTTACATCCAAATTAGGAATTTGGATCAAATTTTTTTAATTTAAAAAAAATTAAATATTTATGGAAAAACTAAAAAAAAATTAGATATTAAAAAATAATATTTGAAAAAAAAAAAACAGATTTTATTATCCTTTAAAAAAAAAATTATATCTTGGGTAATGTTTATGATTCAAGCTCCAAGTCTCTAATATACTATTTCTGTTTAGGTTGGGCCTGGGTTTGATCTGGACTTAACAATCCATCACTACTTGGGTATTTAATGTCTTCGGTATGGGCTGTATGGTCCGTTTATTTTCAACATCATCCGATTCAATTATTGAGATTGTAGTTTAAATCTATGAGGTCGAGTGAATTTAAATGATTAAGTTGAATTCAATAGGTTCGGATCAGATTAATCAGATTTTTTAAATAAAATATTTTATTATTTTAATTGAATTTTCCTCTAATTAATTCAATCTGATTTAATTTTATTGATTCGAGCTTAATCGAGTTAGAAAAATATCTAACCCGATCTGATTTTTGTATAGCCTTCGTATATCTATATATTTATCATTTTACTTATACAATTATACTCTTGGAAATTACGATGATATAGTCTCCAAGTCATTTTATTTTTATTTTGCTTTATTCAACATGATATGTGACTTGTCTCTATCATATAAAGTTAATTTTTTTATATTTATTTTTACCTTGTATTAAATTCAAAATTCAATTTGATCATAAATAAACTATTTATATATATATGGTAAAAGAAAGTGGAAAATAAAGCAAAAGCATTATCTATGCTTTCTTTGCGTTTATCATAGAAAACCTTTATCTTTAATTCTTTAATCAATCAATCAATCTTACAATGTAACTTTCTAATAATAATCAAAAGGCACAAAACATAAATCTTAATATGCAAGAAAACAATCTCTTTAAATCTTCACTTCCATTTTAATTTCCTTGCAAATGATAGAATTAATAAAACATTTGAAAATGTATGTGACAAGGCCTCTTTCTTTGTATAGGAACTTCCCGAGTGCCCTTTCAGCAGACCCACCAGAAGGTCCATACACAGGGTATCTAGTAATTACAGATGAAGAAACTGCAGCACAAGATACATTTTGTTTTGGTGTTTGTAAGAAGAGAAGAGTTAAAAAGCTACCATTTCCTCAAGACAAGATTTTAAATGTAATTCATTCATCTGATTACCATTACCAAGAAACTATAGCTAAGAAATTTTGGTTTATTCCAGTTCTTGATCAGCCTCTTTCTTCTAATTCCTATTATGTTATCAAAGCTAAAGGCAGATATAAAGGGTATGCTCTTCTCCTTCTTCTTCTTTTGATTTTATATATTTAAGCTTAATTAAGCACATACATAATGTTTCTTTTTTCTTTTTTTGAATTAACACAACATGATTTAAATATATTATAATTATTAGAAAATATCGTCTAAAATCATGGAGTGAAAATAAATAATATCCATATAATTGATCCTAATTAATTTTGAGATTAAAATTAAGATAGTAATAGTAAGCTTTTGAATTTTGAGACTCTATTTTCTTTTTTTTAAGAATTTCTGATATAGTAAATATATGACCAACACTTTATTTCTAAATATATATTTCTGTCAATGGGCATCATATATTTTCTTAGAATAATCAAGTTGATATCGTGTTAATATTTTATTACGTGTGCACGTCCATACCATATAGTTAAAAAGATTTGGCCCGATCAAACTTTTTTTGTTTGATCAATTCTACGTAATTATGTAAAGGAAATTTCCATGTGTATCTATATTATATGTATGTATATATCACTAACTACTGTTAATTATTTTTTTAATTTTTTGTTTTTGCGGCTAACCATCTTAGTTTATTTGCAAATTTGATCTTAATTGTGTGAATTTATAACAGGCAAGCATGTAGAAGTTCAAGGGATATGGACATGGGGTTATTATGTTGCTTCAAGAAAGTGATAAATGACATAAGACCAAGACCATTAGATCCAAGAAACACATACCAACAATTCAAGATTCATCATCACCATTTTAACACTTTCTTTGCCAAGTCTCCTGCTCCTTATGCATATCCTCCAAAATTGCTAAGACATAAGGGATGGCAATTAACAAAATCCTCAAAATCATCTTCACACAAACTTCAACTTATTAATGATGCTTTAGGCCTTGATACATCTCTTAGAACCCAACTTCCCAATTTTGATTTTCCTATTTCGAGCAAATCCTCAAGTTCTGTCACTATTGGAACATGGTATTGCCCATTTGTGTTCATAAGAGAAGGAGACATTAGAATAAGGGAACAGATGAAGAGGTCAATTTTATATAAAATGAGTCTTGAACAATATTGGGAAGAGATTTACTCATGTGAGAATGTTAATAATGAGAGTAATTCTTTAATTATTGTTAATACTAATGTGTTAAGAGAAGTGGATTTAGTGTTTGGCATGGAAGGATTAAAGAGTGATAGAATTGATCATGGTGGGTTTATTTGGTATAAATCAATTGGAAATAGAAATAGAAATAGAAGGAGATCAAGGTTTAGTGTGGGTTTAAGTTTTGTAATTGTTGAGAAAATGAAATGGGTATTAGAGGAAGGAGGATGGGTTGATGGGCCAGAAAGAAGTGTGAGAATAGAAAGAAGAGTTGAAATTAGAAATGAAAGTGAAAGTGAAAGGTGGTGGAGGAGATTTTGTTGTTATGTTTTGGTAGAGAGTTTTGTATTGAGGAGAATGGATGGAAGTTTGGTACTCAAATGTGATTTTAGACACACTAATAAAATTAAATGTAAATGTGAATGAGATCTTTGTCTAATGAAAGATTAATTACAATGTAAATGTACCAAATGCTATGTAAATATTTTATCTTTTCTTAGAACCTATGTTATTTTTCATGTTAATTATTTTTAATTTGTGATGTATAATGCTCTAATTAATTATTATTATTATGTGTGGATATTGGTGCAAGATAAGAGTTAGCAAGAGCAGGTAAGAAAATAATTAGGGTGAATGCATATTTTAAAACTTATATTTTTATAAAAAAGTTTTGTGATCTTAAAATTTTAAAATAATTTATTTAATTTTTAAAATTTTCAAGTATAAGATAACAAACATCCTAACAAATTAAATTATTAAAATATTCAATTAGAAAGAAATATTTTTAAAACTAAATAAAATAAAATTTAAAGTAAAAAAAAAGGAGAGATATGAATGACTATTAAATTAAATTATTAAACTATTTATTTTTTTTGACATATAAATGTATGTATTTACATGCATTTAAATTCATAATTTATGAGTATTAAAATATTAAATATATATAAAACTAAAAAATGAATTAAATAAATTATTTTGAAAATTTAAGGAATTACAAGACTTTTTTTTAATGAAATTCAGAAGTTAAATTATTCATCTGACCAAATAAATATCAAAGAATAATATTGTATAAGAAAATTATTTTCTTTTAGAATAATAGAGGAAAAATATTATCAATAAAATTTAATTCAATAATATTATACTATTTTTAAATTATAAAACTATGATTAAACTTATTTATAATTTAATTAAAATAAAATTTGTAATTCAATAAAACTTTAAATATTTTACATTTAACCAACTTCCTAACATGTACTAAAATTAAACTATCATATCATTTAATAAAAAAATGAATTAGGTTAGATTGCAATTTCAACACCTAATAATAGTACTATTTTTTTTCTAAGGTTGACTATGTATTACTTTCTTCTTTTTTTAAATCGAATAACTTGACTATTTTACCCTTATTACCCAAATCCAATTTATCTACGTTAGTGGGTCCAAATCGACATTTCGTCATTCATTTTCTTCGTTTCGTGTACATTTGAATTTTGCATTAAATAAATTAGCTCACACTTGGTCCACACGGGATGTGGTGGTTGCTGTTTTTTTTACGCTGTAATTTTTTATGTATTTAATTTTATAAATATATAAATTTTTAAAAATTATAATTTAATAATGTTTCATTTAATGAATTTAATCATATATTTTTTATGTTAAATAAAAATTAAATAAATAATTAAAAATATATTATAAATATATTAAATTCAAACCGTTAAATATAATATATTATAAAAATTAAATATATTTTTAATTATCCATTTAATTTTTATTTAACATAAAAAATATATTATTTAATTTATTATATAAAATATTATCAAATTATAATTTTTAAAAATTTTTATAAAAAATTTTAAATATATAAAATTAGACCACTGTTGTGTAAAAAAAAGACAGCAGCCCCTCAACCCAGTCCACACAACTTCTGACATTTATTTCTACTTCTTGCAAGTTTTTCACAAGTACACTGCAAGTCTCTGAAAATGGCCGCTCAGTCTGCAAATCCACTTTCCATTTCAACCTCATCAAGAATCTGTATCAGAGGTAACTCAATCTTTCTTTCTTTTCTTTTTTTAGCTCCCTTTTGTTCTTTAACAATCTTTTCTTCAATTTCTTGATTGCGACTGAGATCTGTTTGGTGGGTCTATGTATAAATTTGATGAGTATTACAAATTATTATTATTTGTAATATTTGTTAATGACTTGAGCTTTGATAGCGAGTGATGCCTAACCGAGTTAGTTAAGGCTGAGACCTCCTGATCAAGAGGTCCTGGGTTGGTATCTCTCCGTTGTATGCAGGGGATTTGATTTGTTTGACTTTGTTTCCTTGTTTGTAATATTTATTATAGTTACATTTGTATTCTGTATTGTATTTAATATCTCGTGAAAAAAAAAAACAGGGACTATAGTTGGTAAATATTATAATGAAAGCAGGGCTTGATTCGCTTGAATTGCATTGTCTATTTGTTTATTTTATTTTCCCCCATATATGGGGAGAAAATTAGAAAACTTGCTGTTATAAAATTTCTGCCCGAAGACATGGGTGCGGTTCTTGTTTTATATAAATACAATGCTAAGCTTGATAGAGAGAATTGAAGCATATATATGTAACTCCAATTGGGATTCTTAAATGAGGGAACTTTTAAAATTTGAAATTTGATTAGCAGTATTACAAAATAGACATTCGTGCACTGAATTAGTAAATAGTAATCCAGTGACTTAGTTGAAACTTCTTTACTTGCCAATGGCTTTGTTGTTGTTGGGATGTGACTGAATTCTACCAAGACTGTTTATTGTATTATTAAATTAATGCTTTATTCTTGTGAGTGATTTTTTTTTCTGGTTTTGCTCTTGATAGGTGAGGAGCAGCAATGGCTTGGGTGTTCTTCACTGAAAACAAAGCCAATGTGTTTGAGGCTTTCAAATGGGTTTAGAACAAGAGCAAAAGCTGCTTCGAATGCTAATTTGAAAGCAATTGAAATTCCTCAAAAATGGTACAATCTCATTGCAGATCTTCCTATGAAACCTCCTCCTCCATTGCATCCCAAAACTTTTGAACCAGTTAAACCTGAAGACTTGGCTCCTCTTTTTCCTGATGAGTTGATTAAGCAGGAAGCAACTGATGAAAAATTCATAGATATCCCAGAAGAAGTTCTTGACATTTACAAGCTCTGGCGCCCAACACCCTTGATTAGGTTTGGTCTTGTTTTTTCATAAAGTATGCTGTTTTTTTTAGGTGTTTTGTTGCTTGTTTCTGTTAGAACAATCTCATGTATTAGTTGAATTTAGGGCCAAGAGGTTGGAGAAACTTCTCGATACACCAGCTAAAATTTACTATAAGTATGAAGGCGTGAGTCCGGCTGGATCACACAAACCTAACACTGCAGTCCCTCAAGTTTTTTATAATGCAAAGCAAGGCATCAAGAATGTTGTGACAGAAACAGGTGCTGGCCAATGGGGAAGTTCATTGGCCTTTGCATGCAGCTTGTTCGGTCTTGGCTGTGAGGTACCATAGTATTCCTATTGAAGTTTTGGGTCCAAATGCTGCATTCGGCAGTTATTTTCAATATGCTTAATCTAAATTCAATTGACCTGATTTTGAATCTTTTTACAGGTGTGGCAGGTTCGTGCTTCTTACGATGAGAAACCATATCGTAGATTGATGATGGAAACTTGGGGTGCAAAAGTACATCCATCTCCATCAAACATTACTGATGCAGGTAGAAGTATCCTTCAGAAGGATCCTTCAAGTCCAGGAAGTTTAGGAATAGCTATTTCAGAAGCTGTGGAGATTGCAGCTACAAATGTAGATACTAAGTATTGCTTGGGGAGTGTACTCAATCATGTTTTGTTGCACCAGACGATTATAGGTGAGGAGTGCCTAAAGCAAATGGAAGCTATCGGCGAAACTCCTGATGTGATCATAGGGTGTACTGGCGGTGGATCTAACTTTGCAGGACTCAGTTTTCCATTCATTCGAGAGAAGCTCAATGGGAAAATCAACCCCGTCATAAAAGCAGTTGAACCTGCAGCATGTCCTTCATTAACCAAGGGTGTTTATGCATATGATTATGGTGATACTGCAGGGATGACTCCATTAATGAAGATGCATACACTTGGGCATGACTTCATACCTGACCCTATTCATGCAGGTATATGCATTTTTGCTATTGTCAATTCTGATATTTTCAATTTATTTTCCTTTTTAAATTATTAATTTGGCTTTGACTAGGGTTTGAACCTGCAATCTCACATTTTCTGTTCTATAGGGGGCTTGCGTTACCACGGTATGGCGCCATTGATTTCACATGTCTATGAATTAGGTTTCATGGAAGCAATTGCAATTCCTCAGACTGAGTGCTTTCAGGGTAACTATTTTTTTCCTCTTTATGGGCTTAATCCAACGAAATTGATTTTGTATTACTCCTGTCTAGGATAAATGAATCTTAAGTATAGAATTCATTTACGAATGATATAATTTGATTCAGTTATTATTGAATTTATAAGAATAAAATGGACATTTTCATGCATAATAAACATGAAAAAAGTGAAATTCTGAATGAATTCCACGAAATTTAATGGAATTCATTTATACCAAAATAGGCATTAGTAGCAAAGTGATTTCTGAACTGGGAATTTCATGAGTTCAGATTATAATTCCATACTGTTGCAGGTGCTATACAGTTTGCTAGATCCGAAGGGTTGATACCTGCACCGGAGCCAACTCATGCAATTGCTGCCACCATTAGGGAGGCTTTGCGTTGTAAAGAGACTGGAGAAGCAAAGGTTATTCTCATGGCAATGTGTGGACACGGTCATTTTGACCTGACATCTTATGAGAAGTATTTGGGAGGAAATATGGTTGATTTGTCATTTTCAGAAGAGAAAATACAAGCATCGTTGGCCAAAGTTGCTCAGATCATGGCATGAAGTAGTGAAGCAATCATGAAAGATGAAAGGTAAAATAATGAACTCTGAAATGGAAAAGAATTAAATGGCGACAAAGTTCCATAATAATATATGATGGGGCTAAAGTTTGCAGTTCAGGCTGCTGATGAGTGAGCATTATGATTGATGAACATATAAAAATTGTGTTATTTGGACAAGTTCTTGGCGGTCAGGAAAAAGAATTCCTTAAAAGCTTGATAGAATTTTATCATTCGGGTTCAAGTCTACTTGGACAAGGAGAAATATAGTCTTGAGAGAAGGAAATAAAATGCTAGTGATGATTTTGATCACAAGTATAGGACACAGGGTGTCTGTTTGATCACAAGTACTTATATATATATATATATATATATATATATATATATATATATATATACACACACACAAGTGTTTGTTTTGCCTTTCTGGATTTGTGAATAGACAACTATCTACACATTCTGAAATTTACGAAGGTTGAAGAATTTCCTTTGTTAACTTACAATTATTTTATTGTTGTTGCTGCTAGTTATATTTGCAATTCAAGAATACGAATGGAAAAATTATTTATGTTGTTTGATCATTCTGCAATTAACATGAACTCATAATTAATATGGGTTGACTATTTTGTTATTGAAATGTTGCAGAAATTATTATCAGCCAGTGAGCAACCACCTTACTAACAATTGAAGTTGTCGCCACTATGCTGCTAGCTGCCTGCTACGTCACCCAAAGGCAGCAGCACAACGGTCAGGTACCTTTAAAGGTCTTACTGATAGCCATCTTGTCATTAGAGATCTTCCCAATTTTAATTATTTTCAATTTATGAATGTTGACAATCCTTTTTTTTTTTCATTATTTTCCATTATTCAATAGGCTTTCTAAAATTTGCACTGGTCCTTATTACCTGTAATAAAAATTGACAGTTAGGTCTTTTTTCCAACTCTTTTATCTTAATGTATTGTATTTTATCCTGACTGATTTTCTTTCCCATGTAAGTCATGGAAGAAAAATTCATGTAAGATTAAAGTTAACAATGCAATCAGAACTAACTGTTAGGCCTGAAACTTGGAAAAACCAGCATTTTCTAGAGAGGATTTTGAGCATGTGTTTATTAATAGAAATTGCCACCATTCAAGTCTTGTCTTCTGTAGGACGCTAGTTAATCCAAGTCCAATTTCGAAATGTAAATTGATTACTACTACAAAACTTATACAATTTAATTAAATTCTTTTCCTTTTTCCCTTTTGAACCTGGATCAATTAACATCAAAGTGATATATATAATATAATTAAGTTAACTTCAGTTAGGCAAAATTATAAGCAGATCTATATAAAAAAAAAAAAATAAACACAAATTATTTTATATGGTTGAATATCTATTTATGTTGTCTTTCAAAATCAATAAATTATTTATAATTTTTTAACGGATAAAATTTTAAAATTTTTCATTATATTTTTAATTATCACAACTTTATCCATATATTTTATAATTTTAATAATTATATCAAAAATTGAAATTGATATAAATAAAATTATAAAATCTCTCAATCATATTTTTAATTATCACAATTCTATTCATGCATTTTGTAATTATAATAACTATATTAAAAATTGAGCCAAATCCAAGCATCTCTAATAATACTCTTATTTATATTACTCATTATTAATAATAATTTAATAAGGATTTTCATCTTAAATAAAAA
This sequence comes from Aleurites moluccanus, assembly GCA_948193065.1. Taxonomy (NCBI): domain Eukaryota; kingdom Viridiplantae; phylum Streptophyta; class Magnoliopsida; order Malpighiales; family Euphorbiaceae; genus Aleurites; species Aleurites moluccanus. Next base: position 6,805 of record CANXYC010894603.1, on the reverse strand, counting down.
TAATGTTAAAATAATAACTATGTAGAAATAATCATTTAAAATATTTCTCATCTTAAATAGTAATAACATTAAAATAATAATTATATTATATAAAGTAAATAATCGTCTACCCAATTATCATGCATAAAATAAAAAAAAATATTTTCTCTTATTAGAATTTACAATCATAATTCTAACAATTTTTATATATTTAAAGGAAATTTTCACTAAAAATAAAAGCCCCAAATACAATATGTAGCTAAATTTAGTAATTTAATGCTAAAAAAATTTACATTTTATAAGTTATTGGAGGAATGGCCCCCTCCTAGTCCTCTCCCTCCGCCGGTGATGGCAATTGCAGCATCTCTAGACATTGAGATTTAATTACTTGTACTAAATAAGTAAATATAGGCAACATTAAGGAATGTACAAAAGACATGTACAAAAAAAGAAAATAAAATAAAAAGCCGATAAACATTGATTCAGAGATAATAAAATTATTTAAAAAGCTGTGACAGTAATTAAAAAAAAAAGAACATAAAAAAACAATTATATTATTATTAAATCTTATTAAAATTGCTTTTAGAATTGCAATTATTACACATATATATATTAATTAATTAAAGACAATTTTTTTATTCTGTCCTACAAAATCAAAATAGCTAAACCTAAATATTTCTGTGATAGCCAGCTACACAGTCAGTTTCGTCTATGCTTCTTGTGTGGTAATTTCAATAGCTGCCCTGGGAACGTTTTTTTCTGATCTTTTTTCATTGAAAACATTACACAGATGCCATAAAGAAGCACAAAGAACAAAGGCCATAATCACGCACACTATAATATACAAAGCAACATACTTGGTCGACATCTTGCTTTCCACCCTGTTGATCTCAAAAATTATTAATTTAGATAGGTATATCAAATAATGAAATTACTCTAATATTGACTCTAATCAGGATCAAATATATATATATATATAGATTTTAAATATCTCATTCTAATTAAGAATTTTTCCATACAAGAAAACTAATAAAACAAGAAGTTAAATTCTACTCTAAAATATAGGAAGTAAATACATATTTATACTAATTTAGAATATTTTTCTCTAAAAGAAAGAGAAGAGAACTTACACGATTTCTAGAAGAAGAAGAAAGTTTTTCTTTAGAGAAAATCCTATTGAAATTATTAGTCAAAATATTTTTGTAAATTTATATAGAGCTTACAAGAAATTAAAGAGAAAGATCATGGGACATGACAATGCTATGAATGCTCTTCATATTAATGTACGCATGACTCCAAATTAATTAATTGATGAATATTTATTCATGCATGCTACAGTAATGAACTTTTTATTTGATAATTAATAATATAATCATCTCCAAAATAATTAGAATTTCAATCAGAACAAAAGAAAAGAGAAGAAAAGAAAATATATAAATTATTGTTTATATATAGATGAATGTAAATATTAAATATTCAAACATAAATAAAATTAAGAGGGAGTCTTGTGATTTGGGTTTTTAATTATTTAGATCATGTAAAACTTTTTTTAATAAAACGGTTGATGTGATTTACCTTTTTTGATCAAGTGGAATCCAAATAATTAAACATCTAAATCACAGTAAAATCAATAATACATGCAAGAATCAATCAACATCTTTAGAAACATCTTAATAATGATGTTTCGAGCACCAATTTCAACTGGGGTAAAACAAAAGAGAATGAAATTCAAATTCAAATTCTAGATAAAACTAAGTGGAAAAAAAAATAATGAAACTGCAAGAAAAGTAAAATGAGATGTGCAGATTGGACAATTAAAGTAGATAAATCAATTCAGAGTATGTACAAATTGACAGTAGAAATTGCCACTATTCAGATCTTGTTGTCAGTAAGCTACTGGTTAATCCAAGTTAAATATTCAAATGTAAATTAATTACTACTCCAAAACTGATACAATTTAATTATTTTCCAGTTCCTTTTTTAATTTAGATTAACTAACACTTGTGTGTGTGTATATATATATATATATATAATGTGATTCTGGTTCTAGCTAACACTCCATTTTCAATAGCAAATTAGCAATATATATTCTGGGATGCTGTACATCCAACTCAAGCTACATATTGGATTCTTGCTCAAATTGCTTCTACAACTGTGCTCCCACAGCTTCTTAGTTAGATATATTTAGTTTCTTATTGCTAGCAAATAGTTTAATCAATTAGTAGGATTTAATTATGGAATAGAAACTTCAACAATTTTTTTTAAGTATTAATTATTTTGTTGCTTCTCATTCTATAAGTCACTAAATACATTAATGGAAGAGATAATTTATTCATTCGCTTATTTATTTTTTTGCATGGAAATAAAAAAAATAATTGTGGGATACTTATTTCTAGTTATATGATCTTATGGTGGCTGTTTTAATTTCCTATTAAGGGTAGGAGTTTTATATCGCTAGGGTACATTTGCTTGTGTGTTTTTGTAAACAGAGCTGATTTATGCTTCTTTTTCTTCCTCTTCAAAGACGAAACGACCAAGAGAAGAAATAGAATTCAATAAAAAAGATGAAGGCAAATCAATAAATTTCCAAGAAAATAATAATAAGGGAATTACAAAAGTTGATTTTTTTTTTTTTGCAGTTAGCAAACTAAGTTCTGCTAAAGAAAATAACAGAGATTTCTAATGATGATGATAATGATGATGATGATGATGATGATAATAGTAAAAAAGAGAATGTTGTTACTCTCCCTTATATATATTTAGTTACAATGAAACTTTTGTGATGGCATATTTATTGTAACAAATAATATATTATGTGCCACAATTTTAATTGTCACATATTATTATTATTTTTAGCAACATTATATAAGGTGACAAAGCCGTGACGATTTTTTTATTGTAACTGAAATATTTTTTGTGACAACTTTAACTATCACAAAATGCATGAATTCTTGTAGTGTTAATCAATTATCTTCACGGCTTATTGATCTCACCGGAGATGGAGATTTTAATGGGAGTTCAATTTTATCATTCATCAATGGGGTTTGGAATGATCAAAGTTTTAACTTGAAACCTACCTACAAAGAATCTGTCAAAGGTGTTTATAAGGCCCAGGTCAAAGAACTTAAATATATTTTTTTTTTCTTTTGTACTTATAAATTTTGAGTTATATAACTTCCTTTATGATGTATTTTCCTTTTTATTGTACTTGGTATGATTTTTGTAGGACAAGAAAATCTATTTATTTAGGTTAGAACTTGGGAGCATGAGTCAGAGAAGAGTTATTCCTCACAGAAAGGTGGGTTAATCTAATTCAAAGTTCAAGTTTGATTCCAATTCGAAGCTTGAGAGCTTATGAAAAAAAAAATTATGACTTCACCTACCTTTTAGTATGTTACAGGCTGAGCTAAGTGAAATGATAATGGAAGACTCTATAAAGAACAATATTCGATTATATGTTTCAAATATATTTCATAAGGCCCTTATCAAGTGAATGAAGAAAGAACAGAAGCTGCTCCTTGTACTTGGGGCTCGTATTAGACTTTCTTTTTTTTTTGTAACGTTATATATAAAAATCCTTGAACATACTTTCATATTTATTGACGTAACAGAAGTCTTTTAAGAGTTTATTGATTCTATATGAATACCAGACTAATAGTCATCAAAATTCATTGATTCAAAAAATACCAAAAATTGAAATATTTTTACACATAAATGTTATTTTATTTCAATTAAAAACTATCTCAACCCTAAAGTTTATATGACTATATATAGAAAATAACTTTCAGTAAATTCTAAAAGTCTAATATGATAATTTATTCCAAAAATAAAACAAATCACTAAATTTATATAAATAAGAAAAAGAATTAAAACTAACTTAAATAGGAAAACAAATCAAACTAATATAATACTTTAAATAGCGCGTAAAAACAACTTTTCTATCAAAATTAAATAATAAAAATAAAAAATACCAAAAATATAAAAATACAAATATGAAAAAACACCAACTCTTGTTGGTCACCGTCATTCTCTCTAGGGTAGAGAAAATTCGTAAAATATTTATAAAATATTTATAAATTCGTAAAATATTCGTAAAATACAAATATTATCAAAAAAATTTTTAGAAAAAAGAATTTTATATTAAACACACATGGCCATAAAATATTTATAAATAATGTGACAATTTTCAATTATCCTTATAATTCCCATCAAATCTGTCCAATAATTTTCAATTAATTTTTTTTTTTATAAATTGAGAATAAGATGCAGTAGAAAGATTAATGGAGAATGTGTCACACCCCTTACTCTAGACATGACCACGGTCCGGTTTCAAATCAAAATCGAACCGAATTAAACTGAAATCAAACCGTATTAAACTGAAACCGTTTTCAAACTGTAATCGAACCGTGACTCTAAGGTTCGGTTTTAGTTCTCATAATTTTTAAACTGAACCGGAATCGACTGTTCGATTCGATTTAGAACCGTGGATGAATTTATTATATATTTTAAGTTTTTGACATTGATTTGATGTTTGATGGATTTGATGGATGCAGGCCTATTGGCAATCTTGAAGAATTGGGTTTGGACAAGATGGCCAACGACCTCTTTATAGCATTAGGTTGTACTTATAATGTATAAATATATATATATATTTCCTTTTATTTTCTTTTTGTTATTTTTTTTAGTTTTTAATTGTTTGCCTTTCAGAATTCATATTGCTTGACACTTAATATTTGAAACGTCCACCTTTTTACTTCTACATATATACATGCTTTTTTTTTTTTAGTTTCTAATTACTAAAATAACCTAATCAACAGTAATAAACAACTAGTTTTTAAGGATATTTTGAGAGAAAAATATTTATGAGATGTCTATAAATACTAACATTTATTCATTATTTTTCTTCACAAAATCTCAATTTCTCTCAATTTCTATTATTCTCTTTTAAATTTAATCTCTCAATTAACATTTTAATTTTCAATTAGTTTCAAACTCAATAAATTTTTTATTATCTGCCTAATTATTGTAATTTTTATTTAATAATTTTATTATTAGTATTAATTATATTACTTAAATTTTTTTATATCCATGGCAAATATAAATATCAATAAAGGCAAGGGTTTAATTGGTGAATTAATAAATTCCCACCAATTTCATGAAGATTGGCAATTTGATATTGATATTGATGATCAATTCAATATACATTCTGTTGGGAAACATATATCTATATAAGAAAGTTTTCAAGTAGATCAAGAAGAACTTACAAATATTGAAACTAAGAATTCTAAATCTGACATCTTTAAGATTCATTTCAAGAAAACGAAGAATGATAATAACTCATTCAAAGTAACGTGTAATTATTGTGGTCAAAATTTTAAATTTAATGTAGGTGGTGGATATGGAACATTCAAAAAATACATTGAAAAGAAACATCCAACCCAAGCAGGTATTGACAATAAACAAAAACAAATTACAAGGTACACAAATTCTAATTCTACTCAATTATTCAATTATAATGAAGTAAAATATAAAGAAAAGTTGGCTAAATGTGTTGTTGTTAATCATTTATCTTTTAGTTTTGGTGAAAAATTAAGTTTTAATAAATTTATTCAAAATGCATGTGTTCCTCAAGCAAAACTTGTTCATAGAACTACTCTAACACGTGTAGTTCATAAACTTTATAATAAAGGAAAAAAAGATTTATAATTTTTTTTAAAAACTTTAATGGATGTGTGCATATCGGTGGTGATATTTGGAGTGATCATTGGCAATCTCATTCATATATGGGTATAATATGTCATTGGATAGATAATAATTGGAATATTCAAAAAAGAATAATTGCATTTAGAATTTTTTATGAAAGACATACTGCTGATAATATTTATAGATTAATTTCTAAAATTTTAGAAGAATATTATTTAATTTATAAAATTTTATCAATTGATTTTGATAATGCTGCAGCAAATACGGTTTCAATAGGTGGATTAAAAAGAATTTGTCAACCTACTTTTGGTGGGAAATTTTTTCATATTAGTTGTGTTTGTCATGTGTTAAATTTATGTGTGCAAGATTGTTTAAAATCTCTTGAACTTTTTCTTCATCTAATAAGGAAACTATTTCATTTTTATGGACACATCCTCAAGTAATGAAAGAGTGGGGAAAATTTTATAGAATAAATAATAAAATAGCAAAAAGATTTCCAAAAGATGTTCCTACTCGTTGGAATTCTACCTATGAGTTGTTAAATGCATCATATGAATATAGAGATTTATTATGTACATTTATTTCAAATAATATTTCACAAGTTACTTTATACCCACAACAATGGGTTATTTGCAAAAAAAAATTAGATATTCTAAATGTTTTTAATGATGCTACTTATACTTTGTCTGGTATATATTATCCTACTACTCATTTATTAATTGTGTAATATGTTAATATTGTTGGAGTTTTTGAAGAAAATGAAAATGATGAAGATTTAAAAATTACTATTGAATCAATGAAATCTAAATGGCTAAATTATTTTATGAATATTCCACAAATTTATTTAGTTGCTTGTGTTTTTGATCCACGTTGTAAATTAGATGGTATGCATGATTATTTGCATGCTTATTATGATTCTCTTCATTTACTTGATAGTGTAGATATCATATCAATAATAAATGATATTAAAAAAATTAGTATATACTATGTATGAAGAATTTTCTAATACTTATAGTGGACAAGTTACTCCTCAAGTTTCTCAATTTAATAGTACTACTAGTCAAATGGACAATTCAATTAAATTGAATAGAGGAGATCAAATATTGCTTCATAGGCAAAAAAA
>CANXYC010894541.1:0-10022 GCA_948193065.1 Aleurites moluccanus | reverse complement strand
TTAAGGATTGTAAACCTAGAGCTCTGATACCACCTCTGTCACACCCCAACTCCAGTGGTGCGATGGTCCTAGGGCAAGGGTAGGCTTAAGGCCACCATAAACCCGTAGAACTCACATATCATGAATCTCATACACAATTATATCAATTACAACATTATATATATCATACAATAATCATTTCTATACATTCAATTAAACATCAATCATATCTTTACCATTATCATTTCATAACTTTCTCTTGTTCCTTAATGATCAAAAGATGCATCTCACATCACTAAGGAACAAAAGTACCCATAAGGTAATAATTCATACATTAAAATACTGGTATCCTCAATGACTGACTACGGAGCTCTAGAATATACTCCCAAATACATATCATGTCATAGTACCAATTAATGAACATACAAAATATCTCAAAAATTATTACAATGAAGCTTCTTCGAAGAATGGATCAAGAAGCTGGATCTTCTCTATTAACTCCTTCACGAGCTATGCTATCACCTGAAATCCACAGAAGAGGAGTGAGCCTTCAACTCAGTAAGATATGAACATTATAAATCAAGAAATCTGAATATCGAATCATGGTCATGAAAAGATATGTATACATATAGGTATGAAAGAATCATAAGCTTTACTTGAAGGAACAAGGGTACTCATAATAATTTGGCAATATCAAATCATATCACAAATTGAATCATGGTTCATATTTAGAATATAAAATGCCCACAAAGAATGGCATTATCAAATCTCATCTGATAGAACTGATCTCATGTCATAACATACGTATCAGTAGCCTTGCTACTTTAACGTGAACGCATGCTTGGCCAGGCATACGCCTAGAGCTCATGGTCCCCTCTAGGTGGAACACTGATAAAACCCTATCAGCTGGGCTCCCAAAGTGCACAATGGACAAATGAATTTACTCTCATTGGGAAGAGCGTTCTATCCATGGGGTCATGGGGTTTCAATCTCACAAGAAGCATATTGGTCGCAAGACCATCATCATATATCATCATTCAAATCGGTTTAAACAAACAAGAAGTATATGAACTTGATCTAAGAAGTTTGATCAAGTCATTCACATTATACAAATATATATGTAAATATGGATGAACAAATATAAGAATACTTGGTCATATTAATTTCAAAGAACGATAATCAAATAAGATGTTCATACTTACCTCTTACACAAATTTCTCTTAAATTTCTCTTTAGCAATCTGCTCAACTCTAATTCCTCAATTAATTTGAGTTTCTCCTCTTAAGAAATTTCTCAAATATTCAAAATTAGGGTTTTCTCCAAATCAATACTATTTAATATGATTTCTGAATAATTAACCATCTTAGAGTCTCTATTCTTAATTCTCAACAATAATTTTATTTATCTCTTAAAGAAAAATCTGCATTTAATTCGGATTTACTGATCATGCCACTATTCATGACAGTCCTAAAATTTTGATTTCTCCCACATTAATTACCATTAATGACTTCAGATTACTTGCAATAAATTCTATATACCCAATATTAATTATTCTAACCCATAGACTTAAATAAATCTAAAGAAAATAACTTTGGAAGAAAATTTACCTTATTTTTCTCAATACTGAAATTCCTGAGATTTCTTGCTCAAATCTGATGATTTCTGCCTTAATATAGAATAATCTAGAAGTCTAATTCATGAATTTGAGTATTAATGCCTTAGAAAATAAAATGAAAAATGCTATTGGGTTGCTGGGGTTAAATAGACCACTGCCCCAGAAAACACGCTTGCCAGCTCACCAATCCCACTTCGCACTTCCCAGCTCGCTAAATCGATCCGGCAATGCCACTTCACTATTCCAGCTCACATATATCACCTCGCATATACTGCCTCACCAAACTCTCCTCACGAGTTCTTCTTCGCGAACTCTTCCTCGTAGATGCCACCTCGGCAATGCCTCTTCGCCTCTTCGCCAATTCTCTTTGCCTATCTCCCTCTTCGCCAAATCCTGCTCGCGGATTGTCTCTTCGCACATTCCCTCTTCGCATAATACCTCTTCACATAATGCCTCTTCGCATAATGCCACCTCGCCTTTCCTCTTCGCCAAACCTCTTCGCCTTTCCTCTTTGCCAAATCCTCTACGCCTTTCCTCTTCACCAAATCCTCTTCGCCTTTCCTCTTCGCACATGCCACCTCACATATGCCTCTTTGTCAATTGCCACTTCGGCAATCTCACCTCGCCATTTCGCCACTTCGTATTGCTAGCTCGCAAAATGCCACTTCGCGTTTTGCCAGCTGGCCATACCAAGGCTCTGCTAAGTTGATACCTTTCCTGGACAACTTACACTTAACCAGCTCGCAAATGAGCTACAAATATCCAAACGTACTAATTCTTTTTTCCATTTAAAATAGACATACAAAAACTCAACATATCAAAAATTCAAATCATAAAGACAACTACACTGACCATGGTGATTCTTCAAATTCACTCAGACTTACTACCTTAAGATCCATCCGAGCAGGTCTGATATAATCCACTGTCCACTGGGTATACTTATCTAAAAATTCTAAAATTTAATAGCCAATATCACAACATACAAAGGAACATTTTTTATGTTTACACCTTTGCCTCAATCTGTCTCAGTCATTCCCAGTAAATTCAAACAGACTCAGATTTCCAGCAAACACATTAACTCAGACCAGTCCTACTCAATGAGGTATAACTCCTCACATACACAGAATTCTGCCAATCCATTTTACAGATTTTCAGTTAAGACATAAACTCATAACTTTCATGTTTTACACTTTATCAAATTATTTCTCTAAGAACATGCAATTAACCATCAAAATTTCCTACAACTGAAAAATCAGAAATTATGGAATTCTCAAACATTCATATTTGAAATTAATTAATTCTCCAAACATACAATTTAATAAAAATACAACAAAATTGATAGATATTACACTTCTCTAAAGGCATCCAATGGCGATACAGTGAGTTCCTCAATGCTATCAATAAGGGTAAAGTTGAGAGAGTTTGTTTCAACAAAGATGGTTCTGTCCTTCAGCTCACTGTAGTAAATGGCAGTCATGCTACCGTTATCGTTCCTAATGAACCTGATTTTATTGACATTCTAGCTATGAATGGCATTAATATCTTCATCTCTGAGGGATATTCTGGCAACAAACTTTTCAATTTTATTAGAAATCTTTTATTCCCATTACTCGCTTTCACTAGATTGTTCTTCTGATTGGGGTTAGGAAAAAGCCTCACAGATAGTTCTCCTTCATAATCCTAGTATATAACCTCTAATGGTGATCTTATATCCCATACAACAAATGACCCTTCAAAATCTAGTTTCGAACTCAAGTCAAAACCTTATTCAACTTGGCATGCGACCCATTTGTGTACTTGGACAAACAAAGCAGAGTTTTCAACCTCATAGAAATGACTTTCCTTATTTTCACTGTTTTCAATTTTTCTTCATTCTCATTTTTATCTGAGTTTTGACTATGGAGTCTTTGTATTTTAAAGAAAAAAATAAATATCTTGGTTGTTGAAAGAAAGATTGATGTAAGTGGGAATTGGATTGGTGAGTTAGATGAGAATGATTTATTGAAAAAACTTAAGGTGGGTTCTATATTTTATGATAAATTTGTATGGAATTCAATAGGTTACATGTTGAGATCGGCAACATGAGGCAGAGTTGAGAGAGGAGTAAGTGTAGATGTCTCTGTAAAAACAATGTCATTTTTGTGTTTTTTCTTTTTTAATTTCTATTTTTTTTTTCATTTTTCATGTCATCAAAAATCATCCTACTTAGCGTTTTAATTCCTCTTCATGCACTTTTAATGCACGTGAAATTCACTTCTGTCAAACCCCATTAAAAAAGAACATGATGTACTAGAAAATAAAAATTAGAGGGTTTAATCGATAAAAAGTAAACTATAAGAATTCAATAGCAAAAAATGAAAAAATTCAAAGGATTGAGGATACTTTTTTCCTCAATTATAATTTAACTTTAAATATAATTTCTCCTAAGAAAAATTCTAAAGATAAAATTTATCTACATGCATCTAAATATTTTCAATAGTAAATGCTTTATAACTATCCATCGATTTTTTTTTTTATCTCATACAAATTATACAATTATGAGTTTATTATAGCAAAAAATATGTTAGTTAGTATTCAAATAAAATCAAATATTTATAGTAGATTTTCAAGTATTTTTTAGGTAAAAGATTTTTTTTTTTTCTTTTAAGCTTAATCTTGAAAGAATATTGTGTTTAGAAATACATTTTTGTAATTAGAATTCTCTGTTACAAGTTTTTATAATTTTTAATTCAATATATTAAAAATTAATACACTAATTAAGTTAAAATAAAGAATTGGTTCATCAATTTAATGAATTGGTTACTTGATTTTTCATTAATTAAACTATATTTTAATATTCAATTGATTTAAAATCAACAAAATTTAAATCCTTCATTTTGATAATGTGACAAAATTTTATATATTATTTTTTTTTTAATTTTAAAATTATATATGAAAGTTCTTTGGCAATAAAGAGGAGGAGTGAATTGGTTATTTTTAAAAATTAATGACAACTTAAAAATAATAAGGAGAAGAAAATTCACATAAAGAATTTATAGTGGTTCGGCCAAAACAAGTCTACGTCCACTCCTCAATATCACACTTAAGTACTTCACTAACTTTGATTCTTTTTATAGGCTCAAAATCAAATCTCAAAATGTTTTAACTAACACTAAATCTTACAATGTGTTTTACAAATAGGCTCACACACAACTCTGAACAATTACAAGAGATGAGAAAGAAATTACCCAGTTACTTTTACCCAATTCTCAGAAATTAATTATCTTTCAACAACCTTGAAATTTAACAATCAATTTTCTTTACAATAGAAAGCTCAAATATTAAGTTTAAGAACACTTGAAAGCTCAAAGGTATGAATTAATACACTGTGAATAGTTGTTTTTACTCTATTAATTTCATATCAACCCATATAAATAATTTTCAGCTTAAAAGAGTCGTTTGGGTATGCATTTAATGCAAATTTTCGTACTTGCAACGACTTTTTTGGGTCAGTTTTCGAAGTGTAGTAGCGACTACACAAGGAGTAGCAGGAGCTACATTTATAGTGGGCAGAACTCTTCCTAGAATTAAGAACTTTACGGTCGTGACTTTCCATGGAGCGATGGTGAGTTCTTATAAGTTGAGGGCGCTACTTCACATGTAGTGAGTGAGACGTTTTCTCCAATTACTCAAAAATGCTTTTGTGTCTCTAAGCTATCTTTGTAGCAGACGCTACTCATTTACTCCTTTGACTCTTGAGTTTTTGGACCTCTTAAACTTAAAGCTTGTGGTTGTGACATGTTTGTAGCGGCTGCTACTCAACTTCAACATATGTAGCGGCAAGGACTTATTTAGGTAGCAAGCGTTACATAGTTAAGTAACGAGGGCTACGTAACTTGTAGTGGGCGCTACTGAAATCTTTCAGCTACTATGTCTTCTGGATCACTTTCTAGCAGTTGTAACTGTGTCACACTCCAAAACCACTGGTATGACGGTTCTAGGGCAAGGGTAGACATAAGGCCACTGTATACCCGTAGAACCCTTAGCTAACTTGGATCAAACATATAATACATACTAGCATCATGCCAAACATCCATATCTTATATATATCTCCTTAACCTGATATGACATTTCCTCTTGTTCCTTACCGATCAAAAGATAATTCTAACATCAATATGGAACAAGGAAAAGTCTATAATGCCATCCATGGCAACAAAAGAATAAGTAACATCATGCACATTTACCGAGCTTCTAATAGTATACTTCTCATAGACATGAATACATATATATAATTCAACTATTATCCAAAAATATTATATAAAAGAGTCTTCTTGTGGAGCAGAAAATCAAGAAGCTCTGTCTTCAGGATTAACACTCTCTCAAACTAAACTAGAACTTGAAATCCATAGAAGAGTGGTGAGCCTTCAACTCAGTAAGATATGAATAATCAGAATGAATAACTTATATAGAATTCTTAAATAGCAAATCTTGAATATGTACCAGGGTACTAGAAAGAAATCTTAACATATACATTAATATCATAAGTGTTTACAAAGGGTAGCACTATCCAATTATTGCAAAAACACGCCCCTGGCCCCTACCAACTGTTGACTGTCCTGCTGATGGACTCTACACTACTGGTCTACCTCTGCCTACACTCCTTTTACCCATTTGCACTGATGGTTGGGATGATCCTGCCTCTGACGGCTGTGAAACTCTGGGCAAAGGGCAATCTCTGTAAAAATGCCCAAACTGTCCACATTTAAGGCATGCCCCTGACCTGATACGACATGCCCCTGAATGTCTCCTCCCACAAAAAGCACATGTGGGCACTGTTGTCATCATCTGAACTGGTCTACTAAGGCCTCGAAAGTAACTAGGAATAGGACGCCTCATACTAGTACTTCTACCAAAATCCTGTCTCTGACTGGGAGGTGGTAAATATTGCACTGGCCTAAGAAAAGGTCTAGGTGCAAAAGTTTGGGATGTCCCCTCTCCAGGTCTACGATACTCTCCTCCTTTTTCTTTCTTCCTTTGCTCCCTATCGGACCTTTCCTCCTTATATTTAGCCTCTATCTGGGCTGCTTTATCAATAGCACAGCTGAGGAAAGTAAACACTATAGCCAATATAATATTATGTAGAGATGCATATAATCCTCTCATGAACCGCCTAATCAAATCTTCTTCTGTAGGAGCAATATTCCTAGCATATTTACTCAGCCTTCTAAACTCTCTGGCATATTCCAAAATAGATAAGTTCCCCTGTCGCAGCTGCTCAAATTTCACAATGTTACTCTCTCGTAAACCCTCTGTCAGAAACTCATCCATCATTCTCTGTTTAAATTCTCCCAAAGTCATAAGATCATCACTGTGAATGTTATCATCAATATACTCCATAAACCAAGTAGCAACATCTACCTCCAGTAATAATCTCACTAACTCTATAGTCCAGGCATCAGAACAAGGTAGCGTTCGAACCATCCTATCAACCCTATCAATAAAATCACTGGGGTCAGTACCATACTCCCCTGCAAAAGTAGGTAGTCGCAGTCTCATTAACTCCCCAATAGTTACACCATCCTCTGAGATAATTCTGCTTGCCCTGAATCCCTATAATACTATTGGTTCCCTATGGGGTGCTGGTGGTATCTCAGGCTATACTGGAGGTGGAGGTGGTTGTTGTACTACTGCAGGCTGTGCTGTCAAGTGAGTCTGAATAGTCTGTAAAATTTTCTGTCTCATCTCCTGTCTCTAGGGTACATCACCCATCAGATCAGACTCAGTACATCTTCGTGACCGGGATGGTTCAGAATGAGTCCTCCATAAACAGATGCATTAGAAGCAACCTCTGCTTCCTCACTAGATCCATGGAACTCACCCTCATCAATAGGTCTAGCATGCCTATTTGCCCTTTCTGATATCTTAGCACACTGTTACAAATCAAAACAAAACAATCCAACATGTAAAAGAATGTTTATATCATAGGTACGCAAAATTTCAAACAATGAAGAATACTGTCATTTTGACGATATAAGAGAATCCTAGATTCCATGGTACTTCTATTGCTACTAGTATGCAAACACTACAAGTTATAATAAACCTTTAGCTCTGATACCACCTTTTGTCACGACCCAACCTGAGAGCCGCGAAGGTCCTAGGGTACAGGTGTTGCCTAAACTACCAGTACCATGAAGAACCCAATTATTTGTATGATATGGCAAGCAATTCAAATATTCAACTCATATATAGCTTAATAATTCTACTGAAATTTTGACAGCATCTCCTCTAATATTAGACTATACCCCGCTATAAAAAAAGTAATAAACACTTCCAATATAACTTTATCATCAATAATTAACTCAACCTCCAATATCAACTCAACGCACATATATATATCAAACTATATACATCCATAGCATAATTTATATGCAAAACTAAAAGAAATACAAGCACACATATAAATGTCACTCCTTAGGTTACAGTACCATGGAATCTCTAATAATGTACAAATATTTACATAAACTATTTAAGACCCGAGTATTACATGTTACAAGTAGCAAAATTCCAAGGCGAGGATAGAAAGTGCCAATAGAATTTGAGTCTCACTGCGGCTCTGAAAAATAATAACAACTACGGGGGTGAGTATAAAAATACTCAGTGAATCTATATATATAAAAATGCAGTAGATGTTCATAATACCATGATCGCTCACAAATGACCTGTAGAATAATATAAGATAACAAATAAAGGGTGAAATAGGTTTCCATATGAATATCCAGTGAACGAGTCAACTCTCATATTATATAACAAGATTGGGTCCAATGAAAAGTGTAATCGCATTGTAATAGCACAATCGTGCATAATCCAATGTACGTAAGGGAGATCACTCCTTACGGCTAGAGAATATGACACCCCTTCCTAACAAGGGTCCAATGAATACTAGTGTGCACACGGTTGATGGAATTACCCGCTACACCATCGAGGTAGCCCTGTTATAATACTATATGGGTGTGTCTCCATAGAGCAATAAAAATAGCATAAATACAACTCATATAGGAGTGGAACAATCCAATATATATCCATAATGAATAATAAAACAAATTTAGGTCAAGTGATAAAAATGGCTCGCGGACTCAATTACACTGCCGCAACTGGCACTCGCCGTTATGGGTCCGTTTTGGAATTTTTGAGTAGTTTCTGCTTAACTATGCTATCAATGGATTCAGGTGGACCACGAGGTACCATTTTAAAGCTTAGGGAAAAACTAGATGATTGGGCCAAGTGGGGGTTCAATTGGCTTTTTAGTTTTCATTTTATAGTCAATCAAAGTTTAGGTCAATTTAAGTCGATTCGGTGGGCCTGTTTCGGGGCAAAAATGCATTGTAGGTATTTTTGGATATCAAGTGTTGGTTTATCATTCCAAATGACATTTTATAAGATATATGATGCAAATATATCAAGTGTTGGTTTATCATTCCAAATGACATTTTATAAGATATATGATGCAAATCATACATGATTATACATATAGACTCACCTTTTATGCAAAAATACACTTTGTCCCCCAAAGCATTACTCGAAAGCCCTAAATGGCCCGCCGCTCAACACTCCCAGCTGGAGTACCCGATGGTTCACCTATTTCCAAATATAACACTCCGATAAGACTTGAAAATATTACAAGACACATTATTCATATCAAAAGACATCAAGCATACACAATATATATCATAGACATCACATTACACAATTAATATTTTTCCAATCCTTTATGTATCAAACACATTTCTATCACCACATTTGACTTACATTTCATATATTCATCACTATTATGCCAAGTTAAGAACTTATATACACTTAATTCAATATTCCATATCAAACATACACCTAATTCTAAGTTTACCTTCCAAGTACTTATATCAAACACCTTTTTCATATCTCAACTTATACATTTGTATTATATACATCCTTAATCCATATTCAAACCCTTCCTTCCTAATTGCTTCAACTTAGCACATTAAACCTATAAACTCAAAATGGTTCGGCCTAGTTAGAATTCACTCCATTTATTCATTTTTCAACACCAATCATTCAAACAACATAAATACACATCAAATGCATAACATTCAAGCATTCAAACCTATTAAACATCAAAGTATCAATTCTTCCTTAAGCACCTCAAGTTTCGGACAACCTAGAAAAGCATTCAAATGGATTTTTTTTTCATCAAATGACTACTAATTCATTACAAACACATCAACTACATAACATTTGAACAAAAACTCCATCAAATAACACATTTAAATCTTACCTTTGCCAAGTTAGGATTTCCTTCTAACTTTTTGATTTTCTTTCAAGCTAAACACATATTTGTTACCAATTAACATCAAAGAATACCTAAAGATCAAAATTAAACCAAAATAATGGTAAAATCACTTACTTTTTCAATAGT
>CANXYC010894473.1:0-55491 GCA_948193065.1 Aleurites moluccanus | reverse complement strand
AATAAATAAATATTGTTTTTTTTAAAAAAAAAAAATTTAAATTAAATAAAAATAAAAAAAAAAACTCATTTTTTTTTTTTTTTTTTTTTTTTTTTTTTTTTTTTTTTTCTAGCAGTAAACAAACTTTCAATTAGTACACATTTTCAAATGAAAAAGAATCAACAATAAGCTTGATAGAATTCCTCCGTAAGCTTCAAATGCCAGCTGCGTAAAAATAACTATCGAATTCAGCTCTGTACTTACTTCTTGAATCCATCAACTTCTAATTTGAATCTAAATGGGGGATTGGACAGTCTCAAAGGGGGCAAAAAATCAGATACGGAAAAGTCAAGATCCGAGTCAATTTATTCCTTTGAAATTCAGTACACAATTTGATTCATAAAGCAAAGAACGACAGATACGGTGATGACCAGATATGCTACAATTCTCTGCATTTTGCAAAATTGGATAAGAATGGTTGCTCATCTTCTGCATGGCAGAACTCAGGTCTTTGATCTTAGGCATCTGGCTTAAACTGGAATCCGCCCACAGAGACGCCAGTAAGCTCCAGGGTGAAAAAGGGATTTCTCGAATACCCAGATATCACGAACAAGGACCTGAAAATATTCAGGAAAATAAAACACAAGTTGGAGGAGTCAGGATAAATGCCAATAAAAAAGCATATCCCTGCTGAATTTGAGAAAATATTCAAGCTTCAAAACAAAGAATTAATTTTGGGATTAAAACTAAGTTGAGTTGAGTATAGTATACAAGCTTCAAAACGTAAATAGTTCATATCATACCAAAAATTATTCTAACTAGAGCAAACAATCTTTAATACGTGTTGGGCATTCTATAGTTCCTTAAAATCAACAGAATACAGAAGAATTAATGAGATGATTCGCATAAATATTTTCTTTTCTGGATATAAAAAGTAAAGGCATATGCCTTGTAAGCTCCAGGTTGATTTCACAAGAGTAATTCTTCCTCTGTTTCAACCTTTTCCAATCTCTATGCAAACAAAATTCAGCTTCACAAGTTTCAGAACAAAACCAGATGACTTTCTCCACTAAATTAGCTCATACATATTAAGGTACGCTTCTATACTAAGAACACCAACCCTAAAATCCCTCCTATTGATTTTGATCTCCAAATCATATCCTTGTGAATAGAAGTGCGTGCCTACAAATTTCAGTTAGACTTTCAAATCAGAGCAACTATTGTACACTCACCAAGGGCAACAATTTCTTTAATTACCACAAGGAAAAAAGAAAAAAAAAATATTGTCCATAAAATTCTGCCACTTAACCTCAGTAAAGGGAGTACCTCAAATGTCTCAATCACACCTTAACAACTCCAGAAAATGATGATCCTCTATGAATAATAACTGAAACTATTTGACATTTTTAACATTCAAGTTGTAATAATCCCTCAATTTATCACCCATTACCAAACCTCTTTTCTCCATTTCCTTCAAAACTAGCTTCGCTTCCTCAACCTTCCCCAACTTAACCAACTTACTAGCCAATATCCCAAAACTCTCAGTATCCAATGCTGCATCTCTTCCCCCATAAATCATCACAAACTTCAGTGCCTGTGCATAATAGCCCAACTTCAAGAATGCACTGATAACATGCACATGTGTAGAATATAAAACATGCACATCCTCCATCCTTCTCAGCACCGCCAGAGCCCCCTCCACTTTCCCCGCTCTACATGCTCCCAAAACCAGCGCATCATATGTACGTGAGTCAGCACCCAATTCCTCCTCTTCAATCCTCTTCATGACCTTACTAGCAGCCTTTAAATTTCCATTATAACAATATGCTGTCAACAAATAATTGAATGCTGTTAGGTCAGGTGAAACCCCCACTGCTGTCATCATCTCAATAACATGCCAGGCATCCTCCATCTTCTTCTTCCTTGTAAGAGAATTCAGTATAGGGTGAAAGCTACATGTGCTTAAGCCATACTGCCCATGTGCCATGATATCCACAATGTGCAGTGATTCCTCGATTTGGTCTAGTTTGCAAAGACGTGCAATGAGTGTGTTGTAAGCACTCATGCGAGGGAAGCCATTGTCAAGGCGAGCTAGGGCTTGAGCAAGATCATCCAGGATAGAGAGGGAGTTATCTGTGTTGGTGATGAATTTGAAGGTGTTGGAGGTGTTGTAGCAGTGGTCTCTCACACGCTTGTTTAGAAGGTAGCGAAGCGTGTCAAAGTCTCTTTCACGACCAGCAGTGTTAACAAGATCATCATAATAGGCAGCAGTGGGCTTGTCGGGAAATGAATTAGTCTTAGGGTTTTGGGTGGTAAAGAAGCAAGTCGTGAGGGACCGGTTAGATTGGTGATTTGGGGAAATGTGATGCAGCTTGCGGAGAAATGGGAGTGCCATTGTTTTAGGGTTCAAGGGAGATGGGTGAGCAAGCTGCCAATTAATGCCAGTATCAATTGCGATCCACAAAAAACAAGAAAGAAGTCAAAGTATAGTGATTATAAATAAGGCAGCAAAAAAGGATAACTAATACAATCATCCTCACCTCCTTTGTTCTATCTCCAGCAACAATAGTGCCTTTTGAATCATAGGCTTCAAATTTCTGCAAGGAAAAAGCAATAAATAGGTCAACCAAGCTGTCAACAGGATATGCATTGTAAGAAAGAGAAACAAATACCCAGTTGTTCAGGTCTTTTATTTCTATAAAACATGCAAATTCTCTACTATGTAACTAATATTACTAAGTTATAACATATTTGGCAAAGCATTCATTAAATTAAAGTAGCATTGCTGTTACAAAATGATATTTACATAGCTGCTAAACTGAGTGAAATGTGAATCACTACAGCCAGTTGTTGTTGGCTCTCTCTCCAACAGTACAGTCGGTCATTCTGCTGCCATGGATCAAAGTTCCTGTCAACAGACAAGAATGGTTCCGCCCTTGCATGAAGGGGACTTATAAGGATGGATGTTAAACTAGACTACCTTCCCCAGCCATGCACAAAACAATGTTGCAGGAAGGGCCTTGAAAGCAGTTATTTGGGGTTGCTAAGCCATGCCATATTTTGGTTTTCATGCCCAAGTAATGCGCATCTCTAGGAAACACAAATAGAAATGCACAATAAGACAAGAAAAAGAGTAAATTATAGACAGGATCATTGTACCTGCTTTGTCAGAAACTCAAGTGTCAGCTGTATGAAAACTTTGTTGAGGTCATTTCGATCAACACCAATCTGAAATCATATGTAAGAAGAAAAACAAGTAATGTGATTTGGAGTGAAGAAAAAAGAATTTTACAAAATTCAAGGATATTCATATTTCAACCTTTGCCTTGATAATAAAATTTCAAAGTTCACAACAGCTATTGTTTGCAAATCAACTGTCATATTTATATGGTATAGATAAAAACTATGAAGAAATAAAAATTAATACTTGCCAGACGAGCTCGCAAAGTCCTTATCTTTACCACCGGTTCAATCATTTCCCAATAAACTTTACTCCACCTGGACTCTCGTTGTTTAATTTCATTCTTGAGTTCCTGTCAATAAGACAACTTATAAAATTTACTGAAGACATAATTCACATGTTTAACAAGACATTATTATAGTGCAGAAAGCAAAAAGCATCATAAATGTGGCAGACAATAGAGAGTTGAATGCAATAAAAGCAACACTAAGACAGCATTTAAAGCAACAAGAGCATACAGAGTACATTTTCTCTGTAACTGCTTTCCTCAATGAATTTTTGTCACCATTTGCCATCAGAGTGCTTATCTGGAAAGAGAATATTAATAATAAAGTGAGTAGAACACTAATGAATAGTTACAACTTGAGCCAAAAAAAAAAATACATAAGGGTACCTCTTTGTATAATTCAATGGCCTCCTTGTAGAATTGATGTTTCGAGTATCCAGATTTTCTTAACTTAGCAATGGCATAGGCGCTTTTCAGCTGCAAAATGAAAATGGGAAATTGTGATTTGGGTGACAAAAAGATAATGGAGTTCCACAAAAGATGGCATATTAGAGAATATGAAATGTTTGCAGATGATAATGTCATGCCAACTATAGCATGCTTGAAAACAAAGTAACAAGTCTAAATAGTTCTAGTCAAAAAGTTGATTTGTGGATGAAAACAGAAAACTAAAAATTAATAAGCAAGAATTACCTCCAGAATGATATCATCTTTTGTTCTTCTCCAACCACTTTTTGTGAACCACCTGATACAATAAATATAACAACTCAGAAGCTGAAAATATGCACTACATGCTCATAGGAATACATAAGATAAGAATATAATAGTATTTTTCAAGTGCATTCGCAGCTGAAATGCACAGTAAACTCTGGCTTATTTCAAAATGCAGCCAGGCTGCACCATGCACCAGAAAGTTCTGCAGGTGAGAAATGCAAGTCAAAGTCTGCCAAAAGCTTGCAACCATATAAAGGAAGTTCATGTCTTACACACAACATAAAATATAAAGATCCAGTAACCTGTTACCAGAATTCACAAATGAGACCAAATCTCTTACCTTCCTTAAGGATTGCATCCTGACTCAAATCCTCAAAGATACATGAGAAGAATGGACTAAATATGAAATTATTTCCTCCCTCTGAGTACTAATTATATCTACAGATTAAGCTGGTAAAACTCATTGCCAAATCCCCTTTTTAACAAGATATACTGACAACTTTCTCTTTAAAAATATATTTCTAGTCAATAAGAACCAAAATTGCATAATGTGACTAGGAGTAGCCATTGAGAATTAACATCAAGTCATTTATTGAGTTCTAGTTTCAAACAATAATTCATGAAAGCTAGAAATCCAAGAGAAGAACGAAAGCTCATGTAATATCTAACTAACCTTCGCCAGAATGGGATTGGTTCACGAGGTGCATAAGGTTCATAGATGAATCCAGGACTTGAAATGGAAACTTTAAGAGCCCCCTGCATAAAGCATCATATATGCATGAAATATAGCTATTGTGCAAATCCATACCAAGAAAACCAAGAAATTCATAACATAATTAAATTCATCTATTCCCTTAATAAGGAAAACTGACAGATTCATAAATTTTAAATTGACAGGTAAAAAGTGGCACCATTGAATTGGCAGGCCTTGCAGATGGAGATGCAAAAAGAGAAGTTGATATTCCAGATTAAAATATTCAAACATAATGGGCGTTCTACATTTATCATGCACTTGCATCAGTAAAAATGTTAAAAATTTGTGCCTATGTTATGGTCACACGTGGGTTTGATGGTTCTGTTATCTCAAATTTATTGATCTGGCACGATGAAGAAACAGTTCTAAAATTTTCCATTGAAAATAGGAAAATTCATGTATGAATAATTTATCAAATAAAGAGCACAAATGTGAGTTGAACTTTGAAATACAGTTTCATAATTACCAGAACATAGGAAAATCATACAAGTTTTTAATTGAAATACAGCAATGCCAGTAAACGTTTGTCCATTGGAACCAAAAAATAGTTATGTAGAACAAAAATTCTATTTCAGTAATCTTCAGAAAAAATAAGTGTAAATACCAAGGTAAATACAAGTGAGCTGATGCCTGTTCTACAGAAAAATACTGCAGAGTGCGTATAAGTTCTTACATATTAGAGGAATCCTTTGCCAGAATTCTTTTAGATTCCTCTATTTTCTTTTTACCTCCCTGATTAATTTAATCGCATATCAAGAATAAATCATGTATGTAGAAACAAAAAGAAAGATGCCATTTTCTGAATGAGAATAAAGAATGACAAATGGCCAGTTTAAGGGGCAAGATAACACACCATCTGCCGTGCTTGTGGAGGGGCTCTTGCCTGTGTTGTTACCAACCTCTTGTCATTTAAGAAAACTGACAACTCCATAGCCTGAAATTAAGACAACCAGGAAGCATTGATGAATGAGAATGGAACACCCTAATAACCAACTGAACTTATTTGTGAGGAAGGATTAGTAGGAACTATCTAAAAACTAATTATTTGAAACATTTATAAAACAGCTGAAATTATGCTTAATGACCCAATTTTTATGTTCCAGAAACTTACCATTGAAGAATGAAGGATTGTACTTCCATGAGTCCAAGGAAGAGCACTGTGGCCCCTATGCGGCCAAAATGGAATTCTTGGGGAGTTAAGTTCAAAACCTAATCACAAAGAGAACTCGACTGATAATGAAATCCACCATTTAAAGTTAGCTTATAATATCTGATAATACTACCATTACAAGCATAAACAATTTACCATTTGAAATATGACTATAGTAGATTCTTGAGCTCCTGAGCCTGAAGACAGAAAAGAAACAATTTTTGTAAAACTACTTCCAACAAATAATGAGTCAACTCCAAACCCAGACAAACACAAAAGAAAAGGGGGGAAGAATCCATTTTGGTCCAAAGAAAAATGAGTAAATGCAAGAACTTTATTGCTTGTCATTTTTGTTCAATTAAATAAACCAAAAGGCAATAAATTGAAAGTTTATTTTTTCTTGTTCCAGGATTTTCTCAAAAACCAAACAGAGCAGCAAGAAATGAAACTAAAACTAATACTTACAGATAGGAAGAATTTCGAGTCTCTAGCAATGGAAAAAGAGCAGGAATCTTTTGTAATCTTCTAAAAAGTGCCATATTTGATTGATCACATAAATCAGAGAAGGGTTTTGTAACAGAGTTCAAGGGCTTAAGGAACAACTAGTACTAGCAGTATGCCATTGCGCGATTACTTCATGGACATGGGCTTGAAACTTGAAAGTCTAGACTTAATTGTTCGTGACACTGACACAAGCACAACTGAAAAGTTAGTGGGCCTCTGTTTTAAAAGGCACCCGAATGAGTTGGGTATTACTATTATCTGGCCCTGAAGTCGATTCATCTCTCCTTCAGGTATTTGTTTCTGTGTATTAAATAAATTAAAAAAAAAAATAATTACTATTTCTTTTTTAAAATAATTTAATATATTTAATCTTTCTGACCTTTAAAAAATATACTAACTTATTCTATTGAATGTCCCGTTATTCTAGTATGTCTTTCCGTTCAATTTTACTGTTAGTCAATTCTAAAATATCAACAAAAATAATAAAAAAAATAAAAATATTTTTACCCTTTATTTTTAATTAATTACATTCTATTTTCATTTTAAAAAATATTTTTTAGAGTTAAAAATTTTATTTTCAATTTTTTGACAAATTTAAAAATAAAAAATAAAAAAAAAATTATTTTTTATTTTTTATTTTAAAAAAATAATTTAAGAAGAAATTAAATTATTTCTTCTTAATTTTTTTAATATAAATCAAAAATTTATTTTCATATTTTTGAAAATTTTGAAAATAAAAAGTAAAAATATTTTTTTTAAAAAAAATATTTTTTATTTTTATTTATTATTTTTAATACAAATAAAAAATTAATTTTTATATTTTTGACAAATTTGAAAATAAAAAATAAAAATATTTTTTAAAAAAATATTTTTTTTATTTTTTATTTTATTTTCAAATTTTTATTTATTTTTATTTTTAAATTTGTCAAAAATTATGAAAATGTATTTTTTAACGTTAATTTTTTTTTAAAGTAAAAATAGGATGTAATTAATTTAAAATAAAGAGCAAGAGAATTTTATATTTTTATTGTTTTTATTGACTATTTTAAAATTAATTAACGAGAAAATTGGATATTATGACATTCGTCAGTATGAGTTAGTATATTGAATCATTTTACAGAAAAAAAATCGTAATTAACTCTTAAAAATAAATAAATAAATAAATTCACGTGATGATTAAAATTTTGTGTAGATTTCATATCCTTTTCTTTTTCATAAGAATTTTTTTTTTAAAATATTTTATATGTAAACAATTCAAGAGTATATTAAAATAATCAATTAATTCTATTTAATTATTTATATATTTTAAATATAAAACTTGCAACCATATAAAAGATGCTCTCGTCTTAAAATATATACTGGAGCATGCTAGATCAATAAATTTGAGATGACATAACCATCAATAACATAGGCACAAATGCAAATGCATGATTATGTTTGAATATTTTGGTATTGACATATTGTCTTCTCTTTTTGCATCTCCATGTGCAAGGCCTGCCAATTCAATGGTGCCACTTTTTGCCAATCAGTTAAAATTTATGAATCTCTGGCTGTATTCCTAATTAAAGGAATAGCTGAACTTACTTTTTTTGTGAATTTCTTGGTTGTCCTGGTCGTGTGATATTGCAATCTTGATTGTTGATATTATAGAAAGATTGAAACCACAAACAATAGAATCACTTTAATCTCTTGAAGATACGGTATACAAAATTCATTATTGATTGAATAAGGTGAGGTTTTTATATTGTAATTACAAGAGTTTTTATTCCCTTGTTGATTGTAATTTGTTTTATTATCTTTTCAATATTTTTGCAGGTGGACAGACTCTATGGATGGAAAGTTTGTCCCATTGCCACCAATATTGAAGGCAATGAAGCAACAGTCAAAAGATGTGAAAAATGAATTCAACAAGAAGCTTACACATGTGAGTTCATATCTTACTTTCCGATTTTTAGCAACGAAGTGCAGGTTTAATTGGTTTTTATGTCTTCAATATTTCAATCAATGAATGCTTAAAGAAACTGGAAATATCTAATTGTTTTTGGTACCATGTTTTAGTGTGCGGTGCTGGAGGGCAAGGTTATTGAAGGCCATGGAACTACAATTGATGTTGTGCTGGTCAATGGTGTACTTCATGAAGGAGATCAAATTGTTGTTTGCTGCTCACAGGCAAGTACAAGCTCTATCCATCTTTTTTATATTATGAAATGCCCGTTTATAACCTGCTGATTGATTTTGATTTCTAGGGGCCAATTGTTACCACCATTCGAGCTCTTCTGACACCCCATCCAATGAAGGAAAATCCGAGTTAAGGTATGATTTTGTGTTTGGAAGATGGGCATTTGGCTATAAAAAATTTTCATCGGTTGGGTAGTGGAAACAAATATTTGTTTGAGTATAAATTTGAAATGAATTAGTGGTATTTTAGTGGTTGTCTGATTTCAGGGAGCACACCCACACCATAAAGAAATCAAGGCTGCACAGGTGATTGTAGTTTTATAAAGCATAAAAATAAAGTACCAATTTCAGACAAATATGTAGTGCTTTATACATCTTAATTCATAGGACATACTCCATGCATTTATTATGAACTGTTTCCATTAAATGATTTTCTGCTTTCTTTTGTTATTCTTGTGCAGGGCCTTGATTATCCTATTGCTGCAACAGGTCTACATGTGGCAGGACCTGATGATGATTTGGAGGATAATAAGCAATCGACAATGGAAGACATGAGATCGGTCATGAGCCAGATTAACAAGAGTGTGGAGTTCATGTTCAAGCCTCTATCCTTGGGTCACTGGAAGCATTGCTGGAGTTTTTGAAGTCTCCAGCAGTGAACATTCCTGTTGGTGGCATAGGCATAGGCCCAGTGCACAAAAATGATATTATAAAAGCCAGTGTAATGATTGAGAAGAAAATCGAGTATGCCACTATCTTGGCGTTAGATGTCAGAGTGACGCGAGGCTTAGGAACTTGCAGATGAATTGGGAGTGAAGATTATCAATGCTGATATCATCTATAGCTTATTTGATGAATTCAAGGCGTATATTGACAAACTGAAGGAGGAGCAGGAAGTTGCGGTTGAAGTAGTCTTTCCATGCATTCTTAAGATTTTACAATCAAATCTTCCACAAGACAAACCCAATCATATTAGGAATTGAGGTTACTGATGGCACAGCCAAGGTATATACATGTCTTCAGTTTTTTTTTTTTCTTCCATTATTCTCTGAAATTTTCTTTTCTGTTTTCTTATTCTTTTTACGTTCTGAATTCTGATCTTTTCAAATTTTTGATATACTGTTTCTTTGAAATGATGCCAACGCCAATATATAATAAGGTCCATCTTAATGTTAATACATAAACCATTTATGACCTGATTTTTTCAGTTAATACATGTTCTTAGTTTTCACAGGTTGAGACTCCACTTTGCATGAATAGGGATTTCCTTGACATTGGCAGAATTGTTTCCGTTGAGAAAAATAATAGGCCTAATGATTATGCCATGAAGGATCAGCAGGTGGCTGTTAAGGTATGATGCTTTGCTAGATCTCTGTCTTTTGTTGATTCTGTATATTCAACTTTTTTATGAACATAACCATTAAATTAGAATTTTGGTCTTCTTTTTTTTTCACCAGATATAATTTTCTATTTATACATTACTACACTAACAACTATTCAGAATATTTGCAATCCCAAAATCAATAATATACCCTACTTTCACAAATTCACAAATTTTAATAAATTTTCATGATTGATGAGTGTCAAACCTAAAAAAAAAAAAAATTCTTAATTGAATATAATCTATCACATCATATTTTCTCAGAATTTAAATCCTCCAGATTTTAGAGTTAATGTTGTACCATCCGGATGTGGACAAATCCACAAATTTCGATCTTATATTGGGTGCATTCTTCAGATTATGCATATTGTGGAGGACCAGCGAAAAAGTTTTGGCAGGCATTAGCCATATTTGAGGAGATCAATTGATATTCTTAAAGCTCATTAATTATAGGATGTTTCATCCATTGACTGGAGGCCGGGTGTGAAATTGAAGTCCCATTTCAAGATACCATAGATGGAAAGCACACTATCATAATTATTAAAATCAGAATGAAAGTTAATCGACCGGCCGATTCAATTATCATACTGCTAATGCCAGGACTTTTTTTTTTTAATGATTTTTTAGTTTTTTTCTAAAATCACATAGTTTATATATTAATATATATATATATATGTTTTCATTGTTTTAATAAGAAATTATTTTTGAATGAATCGAAAAATTAATTTTATAAAAAAATTAAACTAAAATAATTCAAATAAATTTTTTTTTTATAAATTAATGATATTTTTAATTAGAAAAATTTACATAAAAAAATAATAAAAAAATTTTATTTTTACTGTTAAAAATTTATTTTTTAAAAAATTCGACATTTCTTATTAAATTTTTTAAAAAATACCGCTACTCATCAGGATTGCCATTTTGTATATGGTTTATGTTAAGAGGCCAACATAAGCAATGAAGTTACACTAATATTAGATTAGATTTTACATGTATCATACTTCAAAAGGGTTAAATACATAATTTTCTTGAACCCCATGTAAAAGAAACTTCCCTTAATTTAATTTTTATTTCTAATTCATAGTTAATGCTACAAGCAAAATTATTCAGTTTTTGTATGATGCCCCTGTTAAACTCAGAATGCACTTATTATTATTATTTTTTTATTGTTATTGTATATCAAATAAAAATATAGTCTATGTTGATCATTTTCAAAATGTCCAAATCTCATTTCCAATAAGGTTTTTAAAATTTTATTTTATACCTTTGAAATAGTTATACTTTTCAGAGGTATAACTATTTCTTTTTGAATTGAAAAAGAAAATTATTTTGTAGAAGAAATATATCAAAAAATTAACACTAAAATCAATTAAATAAATACTAAAATTAATTAAAATTAAATATATCAAAAATTAACACCAAAATCAACAAAAATATATTAGAAAAGTAAAAAAACATACCAAAAATTAATACAAAATCAACCAAAAATAAACACCAAAATCAATAAAAAATATACTAAAAAAAGTAAAGAAATATATCAAAAATTAACACTAAAATCAACCAAAAATTAACATCAAAATCAACCAAATAAACACCAAAAATACACTTAAAGAGTAAAAAAATATATCAAAAATTAATACCAAAATCAACTAATCATATACTAAAAAATAAAAGAACAAAAATTAATGAAAAATATTAATACCACATTTTTTCTATAATTATTTGCAGCGACTTTCGTAAATATAATATAAGACATGCTTATATTTTATTTGATCTTCTCACATAATTAAAATTAAAAATAGGTTTTCAGCCATCGAATCTTTTTTTGTATTCAAGATTCTGCAACACCAATTTGTAAATGACCTTTCTATTTTGTTATTGTCACTATGATCTTTCTCATAAATACCATTTCCACCGGTGATATAGACTTGGCTCTATACACACACACACAAAATACTAAAAACAAAGAACAACCGAGTTAACTAACTCAGTTTTTCCCATACCCATACACTAAAAAAATGCACAATTATTGGTTATTCTGTGGACATGAACAAAGAAAAAGGAACCAAGAAAATTGAAAAAAGAACGTAAAATTGAAAATAAGAAAGTAGAAAAGCCGTATAAAAGAATAAAAACAAATCGGACCGTAAAATTTAAAGAAACAAAAGAAAAATCATGTATGATATAATTTTTCTTTGTAATTAATTTTTAGTGAACTGAAAATTAATTATGTATAAAAAATTAAATTTAAATAAATAAATAAAAATTTTTACAAATTTTTTTTCACTAAATGGCTCAAGTCCACTTGGGTCTTATTGAGCTCCAACATGGATTGAACTGTTAAATACTTTTCAATTTAAGAGAATTGTATAATCCCTTTCGATCTTATTTATTATTTGATTTTCAAAATATTAATATAAATAAAGTAAAATCATGGTTTATAAAGTTTGTTCAAGACTCTTTTTAATAATTTAACATCATATAGTAAGTATTTAGAAAATTATTTATTTATTTAATTAGTGTCTCAATTTGATAATAAGATGAGATTATTTTTACAGTTAGATATTAAAATTCAAATTTTATAATATGATGCAAAAAATTATTAATTTATTATCTTTAATTTTGAAAAATGAAAATCATAAACTAACCAACTAACTAATTTTTAATTGAATTTGGGTACCCTGGAAAGGAAAATACGTGATCCTGATAACTGAAAACAAAAGAAAATCACAAAGGTCAATATTTTAAAATATTTTTTACAGTGATCAGTACATTGCCCGCCTCGGCCTCTCAAACGGACTGTGGAGACAAAAGCGACAACAACAGTAACAGGAAACGGCAACGGAAAGCGATCTCCCAAAATGTATGGAAAAGTTATTCTATCTATTATATTCATCTTTCTCCTTCTCTTCTCCTACTCCATCTTCATCGGTACCGTTGATATCAGATCATACTTCTTTCCCCTCCTGCAACAGTCACCGTCCGGCGCGCATTCCGTCTGTGCAACATCGCCTATGAAGGTCTACATGTACGATCTTCCACGAAGATTCCACGTCGGGATGATGGACCACCGGAATGATGATAATTCGCCGCTGACGGCGGAGAATTTGCCTCGGTGGCCGAAGAATTCGGGGTTGAGGCAGCAACATAGTGTGGAGTACTGGTTAATGGCTTCGCTTTTGTATGACGGCGATGGAAGTGGAGAGGAGAGAGAGGCAGTTAGGGTTTTGGATCCAGATAAGGCAGATGTGTTCTTCGTGCCGTTTTTCTCTTCTTTAAGCTTTAATACGCACGGACATAACATGACGGATCCGGAGACGGAGAAAGATCGGCAATTGCAGGTAAATTTTGATTATTAATTTATTATATTTGATGCATTTTAGTTCAATTTACAATTCTTCATGTATATATTTTGGTGATTTTGAGACAAACATTTAATTTTTTAATTATTCCTACAAAAAAGTTTGCAATTTTGAAGTGCCAGTGTCAATGGGTGTCAATTATGAAATACAATTCCACATTTTGTCCATTCATGAGCAATCCTTTGGTTAATTATCAGGTCTTCAGAAATTTATCACAATTTTCTAAGTAGAGGGCTGCTGGGAAGAATATGTAGCTTTTTATATACACTACTCTCTTTCTCTGACTACTCAGTATCCAATTTTTTAACATGGTTCTTTGCGTTGTCCGTGTTGAGCTTGTCCTGGTTTGAACTTCTGTACTATGGCATGCTTGCAATTTCAGGTTGATGTAGTAGAAATGTTGTATAAATCCAAGTACTGGAAGAAATCTGGAGGTCAAGATCATGTGATTCCCACGACACATCCAAATGCTTTTAGATTTCTCCGACAACAGTTGAATGCATCTATTCTTATAGTTGCAGATTTTGGCCGGTACCCCAAATCCATGTCAACTCTGAGAAAAGACGTGGTGGCCCCATATGTACATGTTATTGATTCTTTTACAGATGATGAACTTTCAGATCCATTTGAATCTCGCACAACGCTTCTTTTTTTCCGAGGGAATACCGTCAGGAAAGATGTATGTCTGGTATTTGTATAAAATGGTTACCTCATTCTAAAACCCACATTTGGGTGGCAAAGTGATTATTATGATTCTCATATATATTGCAGGAAGGCAAAGTCCGTGCTAAACTGGCAAAGATATTAGTTGGCTATGATGATGTTCATTTTGAGCGAAGCTTACCGACAACAGAAACGATAAAAGCAGTATGTAGTGGGTTCTGTCAAAACTAATACAAATTTATTTTTACCTTAAACTTTCCTGCCATTTTTTCCTTGCTTATTTCTGTCTTCTTCTGAAATGCCAGTCAACACAAGGGATGCGGTTATCAAAGTTCTGTCTACATCCTGCAGGAGACACTCCATCTTCTTGCCGGCTATTTGATGCTATTGTGAGCCATTGTGTTCCTGTCATAGTGAGCGACCGGATTGAGCTCCCTTATGAGGATGAAATTGATTATAGCCAATTCTCAGTTTTCTTCTCTGTCAATGAAGCAGTTCAACCAGGCTACATGGTTGATCAACTCCGGCAATTTCCAAAGGAGAGATGGATTAATATGTGGAGACATCTTAAGAACATCTCCCATCACTTTGAGTTTCAGTACCCACCAAAAAAGGAAGATGCAGTTGACATGCTGTGGAGACAGGTAAAACACAAGCTTCCTGAGGTTCAACTTGCGGTGCATAGAAGCCAGCGGTTGAAAATTCCAGATTGGTGGCAGAGGAGGAGATGATTTTGGACCTTGATTATATGATACTGTACATTCACGATTTTTTCATCACTCAGTAGATAATAGTTCTTACCGAAGGAATAATCAGAGGTAGTTTCAAACACCACACTATCATCTGGCTACATTAACTCGAACTCTTTGGCAACGGCTATACATCAACAGAGATTGAATTGCTTTTGATTTGAATCTTTTTTTGACTCTGCATACCTGTGGTCTTGTCTGTCGGAGGGCTAGCAGATCGGTTTTTATTAACACTGCAGAAGAGAGTTATCGAGAAGGTACTGACATGCGGCTGTACCATTTAGAGTTTGGATGTAATTGTTTCTTTTGAATCTTCATATATATAGAGCTAGTAAAGTTGATTTGAACCTTTACTGTAGCTCATTATCTTTCATTAAAGCAAAGCCTATGGAAAAATAAAATTCCTTCCAAGTTAGAATTAGATCCAAATTCGGATTTTCTGCTAAATAAAATCGAGTAATTCCTCTTTTTCATTATAATGTTTTTTTTAAAGACCTGATAATTGGATTGATCAAATAGATAGGTCTGCAAGAACTGGCAGCAAACTCATGAACGTAATAAAAACGGCACGATGGTTATCGCTCGTTGTACTAATGACTATCTAGAAAATAAATAGCATGTCGTTTCTTCTTTAAAACTAAAACTGATAGCGATCTCTAATCGGATTGGCATTTATTAGCCTTAGATTTAAGAAAATAAAAAAGAATGCAAATTGGAATTTCTAGTGTTGTTTTGTTTTCTTATTAATTTCTTCTTGTCAAGAAAGAAAAATGACCATCTAGTGTGTATTTGTTTTTTGTACATTCTTGTTTTAATAACAAGTTCATCAATATATCTAGATTCCTCCAAAATAACTGACTTGCAACTTTTTATTTCATCTGTTTGTAAATTTCATTGTAGAAGTAGGACAAAAAAGTAGCTTAGATGACAAACTTAATGAATGAAAAAATTAAGAAGTGATTTATTGACCTTCTTTAGACAGCAGAAGTCTCACCAGCTGGTTCTGTTGGCGAACCAGGTACAAATGGAACAAATCCTCGCCCACCAAACACTGGTCTCATGAATCTGTCATCGAATTTTCTCCACAAGTAATGCACTGTTGTAGTGGGGTGTGTTATTAGCAACCTTAAGCTACTTGCCTTAGGGGCTATTTGATTATTGCCCTGCTCAATTGGATCATTGTTTTCAATGAATAATTGTCGTAGGTCTTCCAGACTTGGAATATCAGCTGCATCTGAAACCATTGGTTTTCTATCTCTTAATAGCAATGCTTCAATAAGAGGTTTCGTCACGGAACCACATACCTATTTTGAGAACAGAAATGTTCAATATGTACTGAAAATTAATTCAAATGAGAGTGTTAAGATTATGATAGAATCAATAATTTATAAAATTATCGAGTTTATGCCAAAAACCATACTTATTAAGTTCTTAAAACCATAATAATGTAGTGCAGAGCAGAAACAAGGATTAAGGTATAGATTAATATAAGGATTTGATGAATAATATGACATAAATTTTATGTTGGAGCAGTCAGATAAAGAGAACTTACAATTGTACTGAAAAGAACAACAATTATGGTACATGTGATCATTAGAGCAGAATCCGAGGAAGAGATCTTCTCCGTGTTTGAAAACTGTAATTGCAGATCGAACAAGCCAATGTCAATCTGAAAATAAAAGACTTTGTTGAAGTAGAAGTTCAAATATCAAGACATTACCTGGTTAAAAGACAGAGCAATTGTAACTGCACCTCTCATTAGTCCTGCCCACCACATAATAAACTGAGATTTCAATCAGTTAGCAAAGTTTTTAATAGAACCATAAGACAATAGTTTTTGCTTGGATGATTAAAATTATCACCTGTTGTTTAAACTCAATTTTTGTACTTTCTCTTTTTTGAAAACAATTCATAATATTTGATATAGGGAACACAAATGCTGCCCTTCCAATTAACACTAATGCAAAAAGTGATGAACTGATAGCAATCAAAGTTCCTGCACTGAATTATGAATATGAAACAAGTTAGAAAAGAGAAGTGATTTTCTAATGTAAAATCTACCCAGACAATATACCAATTGGGTTGAAAATTACCTTGCATCGCTTCCTTTCCATTTTTCAACATCAAAGGCATCCATACCAACATACACGAAAATAAAAGTTTCCGCAATAAATGACATTGTTGCAAATGCATGCCTGAAATTATAAACCAACATGAAGATTAACTAAAATCATTTTCCATTTCTTGAGGAAATTTAAAGAAGAAAGGCAAATAAAATAACAAAACAAAAATATGCCATCTTCATCAGAACTAGATAGAGACTATGTTATGATGTTGTCAATTTTTAATCCTTTTTTTCATGCACTTCTTGCTGTTATATACTTTGATGACAAGAATAGGAGAAAATTTGTACATCTTTCGAGTTAAAGGAAGAAATTAAAGAAATAGTAGATTAGGAAAACTATGTCCTTACTTGGTTGTTATACGTGAACTTTCAGTGACATTATGCCATGTGTAGTGGGACATTACGATGCCACAGAAGAAAACTGTCAAAATCCCACTGAGACTTAAAAGCTGCACGAGAGAAGCAAATTCACATTTCAGCCTGATGGCATTACAAAGAAATGCTACTTTATGTAATTGGACATAACCTCAGTGTTCTATTTCTACCTCTACCACTTTAAGTTCAAAATAAGCTCATCAAACTTGTTATATGTGTGTGAACAAATTTAACTCATTTTAACTTGGCTGATAAGGAACACAGTTTTGCTGTATAATGCAAAATTTTTATATTTCTGAATTTGAAGAAAAAGGCATTTGCTAGAATAGTTCTTTAGAAAGACATAATAGGCATACATTTAGTTCTTCCAATCGACATGCTATAGTCCAACCAACTTGATATTTCAGCTATCAATGCAGCAGGTGAGATAAACTTTGATACTACATGATATGTTAACCCACCTACTGATTGGATAGGTAGGAAAAAATTATTGATGGGTGGTACAATATTACCTCACTATTTTTACTAAAATTTTCTAGGAAAGATTTGAGATTGCATGGTTTGGTACCTCAGCCAACAGGTATGACAAATAAGCCATAAGTATCATAAGTGCAACTTCACGATCTGTGGAATGCCTGTGTATGGGACGACAATAATGTTAGAATGCAATATACAAAGAACAACATGCCTGTGATTAAAAGTTAGATTATGGTCTTCTCCAAACTTGAGGTTTCGATTTCGAGAAGTCAATTTTAGAAGCAAATAGTTTATGGTCTTCTCCAAACATGTAGATGAATGAAATTGTTTCTGAAATTACTCGAAGATCCCCACATCTACACATGTCACAGCCATTTTCTGCCAGTCATTAATTCAAATAATTGGATCTGAAACACAGTTTCTACTTTGCTCCATTCATTTTGCAACAGTTTTATTTTATCTGAACTTCATTTTGGCTCTTATGTATGAACTTTTACATTTACCTTAGGTGGAGATATCTCAGTGACAAATGCTCTGGAAACAGAAAAATGCACAAATAAAAAGAGGCCATGCAGCATGATACGCTAAAACAAACAAGTGAAGAGCATTCCTTCTTACCTTCCAAAGTAAAGTGTTTTTATGATAAAAGCACTCAACAGACCCGCCTGAAATATTGCAATAGTAAGTTAGGCATAACCCATTAGAAGTATCTCTAAATTATAGTCAAATTTGGGAAGCCAAAATAAACACAAGCCAAGATGTTATTGTTCGTAAATATGAGACAATGCAATTAAAACTGTTTTCAAATTAACTTATCTCCATTTCAAAGGAGATAAGTTAATGAAAATACTATGACTGTAGGACTTACTACTATACCAAGAGCAGTGCTGGTGAAGAAGAGATAAAGAAAGTTCCACAGTAAATTTAAGGTCATTGTAGCATCAATGTGGCTGAAGTTCAGTGATTGGACTGCATTGTAAAGCACAATAGAGGTAGCATCATTCACTACGCCCTCCCCAAACACTATGCTGTAAAGAAAGGGTGTTTCATCTTGACTCAGAACCTTTAAAAACAAAGAAAAGATCATGAATTAATATCATCCTCCAATTATTCCACATAAACTCGTAGTTATATGAACTTTATTATTTTAAATATACCTGCAATGTGCAAACTGAGTCGGTTGCTGACAATATGGCACCAATAGCTGTACATATAGGAATACAAAAACTAAGGTCTAAGAATCAATTTTAGCTAACAAGTGAAACAAATTAACGACAGTAATAAATCACCTAGGAAATTCTGCAGATTCAGAGAGCTAAAGCCAATTATTTTAAAAAGCAGCCAAGCACCTACGAGATTTTTAAAGAGTAAGACTGTGTGGTTTGACAAGATAAATAGATCAGAAAAATGAATGCATTTATGCTTTCAAATTAATAAGTGCTTGTCAATATAAAGTTGGAAAATGAAGAAATATAAAAATGACATAGTAGAAAAGGGATCTTACCCACTGATATAAGGCAGAATGAAATTACTGTGCCAAGAATTCCAAACAACAAAATTGTTGTGAAATTCTTGAAAAACTGCTTTTTCTTGACCTGGAATCTGGAATTAAAAAAATTAAACTAAGAAACAGTAACCAACACTACAGTTAAGCCTTGAATTGATAGTACCATATAGAGAGCAGAAAGAATAAACATAAACTCTCAAAATTTTATATGAGACAAAAAAAAAAAAAAAATTAAGTCCAATCTTCTCTCAGAAACAAGAGTAAGATCAAAGTTCAAATTCAAGTAGAAAATGACGATTAATTGGGATAATCTAGATTTCTTTTCACATGTTCCATTACCAAAAAAGAAGAATCTCAAATTCCAACACCAACTAATTTTGGAGTAACCTGTCAAAGTTCATATTTAGGGAGAAAGAGATCATACCCAGCGTTGAAAATAATTGGAGGAAGCAAATAAAGGAAGAACAAATCTTCACTAAACACTAATAACTTCGAACTTTGACTCTTACTAATTAACATAACCAGTGCTCCAGCACACAAACCCTGCAATAAGGACCAAGGAATTAAAGTTTAAGCGCATACACATAATAAAGAAATCAAGAAACCAAAAGAAAGAAGCTAAAATACCAAAAGAAGGGCAGTAATTGACCCATTAGCCCATCGGTTTTCTTCAAGAAGATGACCAATTATAATACAAGCACAGAGAAGTGCAAAAAAAACAGAGAGGGCAATTACAGTGCTAGTAGTAAAAAAGGATGATGAATCTTGCAGTGGTAACACAAGTGGTATTGTTTCATTAGAGGTCATTTTGGGATCTGCTTAGCTAAATTTAGCATTCACAAAATTTTGGGCTTTAGAGGATTTTTATGAAATTATATTTTCAGGTAGTTTGATGGTTTGCTTATCAGTTAAATCTGAAATGGAGGGAAGACTGGTAGTTACAATGAACTATGATTCTCTACAACCACATTTTTTTCAATTTCTGCAATTGCCAGCTGCCACTCAAATGTCTTGCCACGTACAAGATTTTTCCGGCTGATGTGGTGAATGTGGGAGCCAATTCCTTGTTTTTCTTTTAGATGGAAAATTGAAGGTGATTTGGTTGTTACTGTTAGTTAGAGCCAAATGAGTTTTTAATCTCTTGATTTTTTTTTCCCGTGTACATATTTTTGGAATATTTGGAATTAATTTTTGTCAGGGCTACGTTTCCTCCTTAATAAGCTATGCTATATCGATAACATAGCCTCCTAACAATTAGAAAATTTCACGTGGAGTAACGTCTTGGTAATTGTGTGTCAAATCAAAATTCAAAAGGAAATTAAAATTGTTATATTTGGTTTAATAAAGCTACCTACTTCGGAAGGAATACACGAAATTTTTTTATGAATGAGATGTTTTTATATATTGAGTAAGAGGCATACATTTTAAAAAAAATATTATAATAATAAATTTATATAAAAATATAAAAATAATAAAAAATTTCAAATAAATATAAAAATAATCAAAATTTATTATAAATTGCTACAAATGTTAAGGCATAATGGTTGATTTTTTTTTATATAAAAATTATAAAAAACCTAAGTAGTAATAGTAATAAACGTCTAGTTTAAGAAATATAAAAAATTAGTAAAGATATTTTTATCTTTCAATATATTTTTTATTAACATAAACTAAATAATTTTGGAGAAATAATTCACCATCTCCAAATACGTATAAGCTATATATGAAATATTAATAATTATAAATTAAAAAAAAAAAACTACTTGCAAATTTACTTTTGTGTTTTACTCGTTATTATTAAAATCGGACCAAATCAATCAGTCGAATTAAAAAAATTAAAAATTAATTTGATCAATTTTCTTTTATTCGTTCTTAAAAAATCAATTAAAAAATTGATAAATCGATTGATTAATTGATAAATTAACCAATTTTTTTTTTTATTTTGGCAGGTTAGCTTTTTTTTAATTTTTAATCGAAATCATATTTTTTAAAAAAAAACGACGTCATTTTAAATTAAAAGAAATTAAGAGAATTTTAATAGTTTTATTTCAATTTTATCCTATGTCAAAATATGATTTTATTGTATGTTACCTTTTTATGTGAATAAATATTTGAGCAAGTAAATATCTATAACTTATTATATATATATATAATTTTTAATTTAATATGATTGAATTGACAATATAAAAAATAAAATTTTAATTTAGTCATAATTACATTATATTTATTTTTATCATATATATATATTAAATTTCAAATTATTATATATATATATATATATTATTTAATAAGTTTGATTCTGATTGAATTTATGGTTCTTTAATTTTTTATTTTTATCAAATTTATGGTTGTTTAATTTTTTATTTTTATCGATTTTTTAATTGATTCGATTTTAAGAATATTGGTTTTCCTGTCATTGGAAGGGAAACGATGCCGTTTATAATTGATAGATGGATGCCATTCAACATGCAAACGGCAACCACTCACTTGCCAGCCGGGCACATTATTCAAAGTCTTTGTGCACGTGGGTCACATTCTTAGTGTGACGCTGACAGTAACACTAGATGGCTATGGTTAATTGTTTTTCTAATCCAAAATTTGGTTACAACTTACCACTTACCAGATGCCACTAGAAGGGAAATTTGGAAAAATGTTATTGAAAAGTAAAGCAACGGACAAATTAATTAATAATGGATAGATATTGTTAATTAATAATTATTTATGAAATTAATATAATAATTAAATTTATAAGTTATAGAATTTATATTATAATTAATATTTTAATATATTAAATTACTATTAATTAATTTATAATTTTACATAATAAATTTAATTAATATAAAAATTTCTCATTTATTTGTTAGGGATTGCAACTCTTTATAATAGTAATAGTGTTAAATAGTTATCATGTGAATGTTGGTTGGTCAATTTTAATTTATAAAAAAATTTATAATAAAGTTTACTAAATATTTAAAATTTTTAAATTTAAATTATATGAAATTTGATATTTCTTAATAATTTATTTTGATGACAATAATTTGAATATTAAATTTAAATTTAAGTCAAATTTATTATTAAAATGAAATGTATTTAGATTTGATTCAAATATCTAGTAAAATCTATCAATTTAAAAACCTATTATTTCAAACACATTTTTTTATCTAATTATTTTTTATTTTTTATTTCTAATTTTAATTTAAAATCTCTATTTTTTTAATTTAAAATCTAAAATTTTAAATTTTCCTATACTTTTCAAATAAGAATTTATAAATTTATAGATTTTAAATAATAAAATTAAAATATGAAATTTAAAATCTAAATTATGTATTTAAATACATTATAAATTCAAATTTCATGAACATGATTTATTTATTTTAATTTTAGACTTAGGATTCCTCCTTTTCTTGTATTTGTTAGCAGCTAGTTTCTATTTATTGACTTTTAATTTTAGGTAAAGGTTTCAATGTCCCATCTCAATCAGTTAAATAGCATAAGTTTATTTTTAATTTAAATTATCAGGTCACGCTTGTCTAATTTTTATTAGAACCAAGTACCTAACATATGTTCACTTAAATTCGAGGGTCACGCACCCTTATTGCTCCATCTCTGCCAGTCATCATCGCCATAAGGAGATATAAATCTCCAACAACATTTGATGAACCGACTAGAAGTAAATAATCGTTGAATAGGAACAAACATACATATATATATAGAGCAGTCTGATTAACATTGTATAGATTTCTACTCTTATGGTTAATTTTGAGATTATTTTTTTTTTTTTTTTTTGTGGTTAGTCCTTTATTTATTTAAAATATAAATGTGTTGATTTTTAGGAAGAAAAAATTGATAGAATATTAATTAGTGAGCTAATACAAATACTAGTATAAATAAACAATTGTCAAATTAGTTAATAATATGAAGGAAGCAGCTAAATTACTTGAATCAATGCAGAAACCTATTGGGGTTGGGTTTAGAAATTGGGTGTCTCATTGGGCCCTGGCGACATTAAAAGTAAAATATAAAGAACTGAAAAACATCAGAAAAAATTAAATTAAATATAAATAATGAGTAGACAGATATTGAACAATGTCACACTCAAAATTTGATAATTGTGACCGTGTTATACAATCATACAACTGATGAAAAACCCTCAAATTCTTTAAAAAGCTCTAAGCTTTGATGGCAAAGGAGAATCTCAAAGGAAAGTCAAAAGTCTTTGCAATTGTTGTTTACTCGGCATGCCTCCTCATCACTCCAACATTCAGCTTGTTCCGCATTTACAATGGCAATGGTATTTGATATTAAAAAAAAAAAAATGTGAAAATAACCAAGAGACTGGAAAAACGCCTGAAAAGATGTAAAAGAAGCCGCAGCATCTTAAATTTAATGGAGAACAGGATTTAGTATATTCATAAATTCTGACGCCAAAGAAAAAAGAATGAATAAACAGGGTGATATGAAAACAAGAAATTGCAAACCTGCAATATGAGATATCAGCAGAAGACTAAAGAACTGTCAGTGAAATAGCAGCAGAGCGAAGCCTCACACCATCACTGTCCCATTTAAACTGTGGTGCTGTTGCTCCAGCAATTATTGCCTGCATTCAATTACTTGATGATATAGAACAGGAATAAATTCAAATGATAATAACAACAAAAATATATGAATGATATAGCTAAACAAGCAGTCAGGGTTCTGAGACATGTTCTGCATGGCCAATTCAATAATAAACCAACAACCAACCACTAAGCTTAAGTTAAGTCGATCATAATTTCCATTTGCAGGCACATGAAGGCATTGTGCAAAGGAGTCGGTAATTTTTGTCAAAGAAAGTGTGTATGTCAACCTTTCCACTGTTAACTGCAGCTACTAATGCCACATGCTGTTCATCTCTACCAAATTCATAGAAGTAATATGTCCTGAAATGAATAAAATAATCGAGCAGCATACATTAGAAAGAACAATGGACAAATAAAATATATAATCTGCTTTAAATCTGGTTCAATTACTTTAGATTTCATGTCAGCATAATGATTTTTTATAAATCATTTAAGTTAGCTATTTCTGCAGAATTCAGACAAGTATTCTCTGTATCCCACTAAAGGAAATTATATTCTCTTGTTACTAATGAATGCAAGAAAAGGCATGGTATGCTTGCAGCTTGATGACAATATAACCACTAGTTCCTCCTATTTTCTATTTTATTGTTACCATTTCTCTCTGGCAGTATCACATCTACTTCAATAGCATTGTTTACCAATTTTCTATGATAGCCCTGGAATCCATTCAAAGATAAAATTACCTGAAACCTTCCTCTTCCTTTACTTTTATTGTTCGAGCAGAGAATAATGTTGCCCCACCTACCATAGTAGCATTAGGACAATTTAAAACTGGAGCATAAAGAAGATCAGAGAACTTCAAAGTCACTCTTGTAAAAAGAAATTGACAAACATGAAGAGGCAGGAACAAGATAAATTTACATGTAAACCATAAAAAAATGAAAGATTTATCCATATTATTTCAGGTTTAGAGAATCAAAACTATGAGAATAGCAGAATTTTAAGCATAAACAGACCTGGAACAAATATTTTTGCTGCCTCCTTCAACGAACCAAAATCAGTAACATCCTTGGCCTGTTCAAGTTAGCAAACTACATAAGCTTCTCATTCTGTAAGATCTCAAATTCGAACAACAGTCAAATAAGGGATCAAGACGGCATTAATCGTTCTTGTTAATTGCTTTTCTTTTGCACCAAAAAAGAGAAAAGGAATAGATAATGATGGATAAAGGTTTTAGAGAACTTGGGCATTTCACAATAAAATACAATTCATTTTTGTTGTTAAAGGTCATGGATTCTACTGTAAAAGAGCAGCAGTTCTCATCCCATTTATCAAATAGTAAGCCATAACTAGGTTAAGATAAGTGAACCCTGTAGCATTTCACCATGAAAATATGATGTTCAGTCGGAGGCAAAATGATTGTGAACTTCTAATCTTGCAGACATTAGTTATACAACTATGGATCTAATTGGATTAAACTATAGTAAGGAACAAAAAACAGCAATTTTCATCATCATATTACAAGATAAGTTGCTGATCTTAAAATCAAATACCTCACTTGGCAATTCTTAATGGTGCATCACATAAACCAAGAAGAGTTATATGAGGCATGCAGTAGTACCATAGCAAAACATCAACAGCATAATTTAAAAGTTTTTAATAGTTTA
Organism: Aleurites moluccanus; assembly: GCA_948193065.1. Lineage (NCBI taxonomy): Eukaryota > Viridiplantae > Streptophyta > Magnoliopsida > Malpighiales > Euphorbiaceae > Aleurites > Aleurites moluccanus. The sequence goes on along the minus strand of CANXYC010894473.1, from coordinate 29,880 downwards.
ACTACATGCTCAAAATTTTCCTGTAAAATCGGTAAATGAATATGCTAGAAAAAATAGCATAATTCATGATCATTGCCAGACAAACCTCTAAGAAAGTGATCTTGAGTTGATTGGAGGGGCGAATGACCACACTTAAAACTTCAGACCTGTATAAGCAATAAGCCAAGAAAAAATCAAACATAAGCGAAAAAGTATGAAAAGTAAGTATGAGTCTATGAATATCATTAAGACAGAAAAAGTAGAACTCCAATTTTTTCAGAAATATGTGAAGCATGACAGACAGAAGAAAAGCTTTTAAGCATCTTATACTAGTGAATAAAAGTAAACAAGTAGATAAAAGGGCATGCAACTTTATTCAAACTTATATACCCATCTGGAGATGCAAAACGTGCTGCATATGTCTTTGGCTTTGCCTTATCTCCATATAAAGATAATCCAGCATTGTAATCCTAAAAACAAGGGAAAAGGAATCAACATTTGCCAACAAAAGACGCTTTACAAAGTATGAATTAAAACGTATTATTCCATTAACCAAGATAATATAAATTACATTTCAAAGCTTACTATCAAAGATGATCATTTTGTGGTACACTTGAAAATCCATTAAATCAAGACCTATATGATCAGTCAATGCATTTGGCAGAAAGTGAATCTTATAGCCTGAGACTACAACTCAAAATTATTGGTATCAATGAAACTTTACAGTGGCCACACTGAACTAGCAAAGTCTTCTACTAGCAATTTAAAAAACACGGTCTGGTCCTCACTTTGATACTTGATAGTCCTATCCAAATTTCAATTCAAGGTCCTAAGCAACAGATCATGGTAATTTATGGTTAATTTCCCTTGAGAGCAAATAATTATAACAACTTGAAACATAATCAATAAATCCTTTTAGCAGATGTGGGTTTCATTTTTCCAGTATGAGAACAATTAAGTGGATGCAACAATACCTACACAAGCCATCAATTATCATATACAATTCAATAACTCATAATTTTATATTAGCTGAAGTTTTGATAATGCGAATCCAGAAATTAAAGTATAAAATTAAGGTGGATATCATTCACCTCTGGCTCCATGATGTCCTCAAATTGAGGAGGAACCCGGATGGCAAACCCATCACCATAGAACTGGAACCAAGATTTGGTGTTGGCAATGCCTGAAAGAGCCGATTTTGAAGGGGAAGAAGATTCAGCTAAGGCCTGTGGAAGTGGGTTTTGAGTAATTAGGGAAATGACACCAAGTGAAGTAGTTTTGAAGACAAAATGTCTCTTGGAGACAGTGTTAAGGAGGGAAGAGGTGGGTTTTGGGGCATTGGAGATTGTGGGGTTGGGGTTTTGAGGAGGGTTTGGAGGATGAAGAGAGAGGGAGAAGAGAATGGCCATGAGAGAAGGTGAAATTGGATTTCATGGTTGTTGAAAAATGGAGGGAGATAATGTGGGGTAGGGTAGGTTTAGGGCTCATCAAAGGGTATTTTTGAGCTTTTGAAGAAGAATTCCATGGGGATTTGCCATTTGAGTATCAAATTCTTTCCATGGGAAAAAAAATCCAATTAGTTATTTTTCTAAAAATTTTCAATGATAAATATATAATAAACAAATTTTAAAAAAAAATGCTGGCTTTCTTGAATTTCAAATCATGAATTACAATTTTTCCTTGTGATTTTATGTTTTCTGAATAATAAAAGATAAAAATGTCCAAGAAAAATATAAGCAGTTAAAAAATCAGAGAGAAAATTTGAATTCTAGATTTAACAATGGTGAATTATGAATAGACCAAATTGTCCTCGTGATTTTCCATGGCTAAGAGACGTTATGTTATCCACTTAAGAATTTAGCTAACCAATCCCGCACAAAAACAAATTATTTTAATATCTTTCCCTTTGTCCATCATTACTGATCTGTTGCTCTCTCTCTCCATGGAAACCTTACTTTCCTCTCACTCTTTATCCCCTCTTTTCTATCCAAAACCTTCCTCTCCAAGAACCCATTTGCCTCCTTCACTCCAGTCTAGACCTACCTCACTTTCTCTATGTAAACCCATCGATTGTAGCCTCAAGAAACAAGATCCACAATCTTTTAAACCATTTTTGCCAATACCCACAAGTTGGGTCACTCATGCTCAACAAGGCCTGGCAGCTCTAGCTATGTCTTTGGCACTCAATTTTAGCCCACTGTTGTATAATGGCAATGCACTAGCATCTGAATTTGATGTTATCAACGAAGGGCCACCAAAGGACTCTTATATTGTTGATGATGCTGGTGTGCTCAGTCGAGTGACTAAAACTGATTTGAAGCAGCTATTATCAGATTTGGAGGCTAGGAAGAATTTCAAGATTAATTTCATCACTGTTAGAAAGCTTACTGTAAGGTTTATTTTTTTTTGGTCTTATGGGAATTAATTGAGTTTAGGATTGTTTTATAACTTACTAGTGCTAAATTGTGAATTCAAGTTTGTTTGTTTGTTTTTTTTTTTTTTTTTTTTTTTTTTGTAGTGAATAGATATTATGTTTGGTTGCAGAGCAAAGCTGATGCTTTCGAGTATGCTGACCAAATTCTAGAGAAATGGTATCCCACTGTTGAAGAGGGTAATAATAAGGGAATTGTTGTGCTTGTAACCAGCCAAAAGGAAGGAGCAGTAACAGGAGGACCTGCATTTATTGAAGCAGTTGGAGAAAGTGTTCTTGATTCCACTGTCTCAGAAAATCTTCCTGGTAACTATGCTCTTGCTTTTCAATTTTCAAGTTGGTATTTTTCCTTCCCTTATGTGACTATGTCTGCAAATGGTAATTGGAAAATGTGTGATTAAAAATAATGCAGGAAGATGTAGGGCTATTGAAATAGAGACAGAATGTTAGTAGAAATGATATCACATCACACTTATTCATTGGTTAATAGCCATCACAAAATTGAGTCCAATTGTAGAAACAAACTTCTTTGTTTAATGCAAGTAGTTTAGGAATATTTAGATGGGTCCTTTCAATCTTGACCCCCTGAGGCCCAATCCATATTTTTGATTGCCGTAACAGTGCATGATGGGTCTCACAATAAGCCAGAGTACTAGATTCATCTGTAGTTGTCATAATTTAGTTATCTAATCACCTTCCAGTATTATACGAGTCAGATATTCAATCTTTTTTATCTTAAATAAAAATTTACTACATTGAGATTCTGTCAGTCAATTTTCATAAAATTCATTTTCGTAAGCTGCAATAGTGCACTAGTTCAGATGTCATTAATCTAATAATCTTAGAGATGAGGAGGCATATATTGCATGTAGTTGTTCATTCATGCTGCAACTCTTCAACTGGTTTAAATGTCATCAATCTTAGAGATGAGGATATACAATTGAAAAACTTCTATAAGGGTGAAACGTCCAATTATTATTTTAATCATGAGCACCATTGATTATGATGGTGACTAATTAGGTGGTTTTCAACTGCAGTATTGGCTACAGAAGAGAAGTACAATGAAGCAGTGGTTAGCAGTGCTAAGAGGCTAGCAGCTGCCATTGATGGGCTTCCAGATCCTGGGGGCCCCAAGTTGAAGGATAATAAGAGAGAATCCAACTTCAAAACCAGGGAAGAGACAGACGAGAAAAGGGGACAATTCGCTCTTGTGGTTGGAGGTCTATTGGTGATTGCTTTCGTCGTTCCTATGGCACAATACTATGCTTATGTTTCCAAGAAATAGGTAACCTTCATTTTGGTAGACTTGCCTCTCAAATTATTTCCTTAAAGTTTCAGAGAACCTGGTGACATATAGTTGTACAAAAAATGTTAATCTTCAACTTGTCAGTAAGAATGTTACAATCAGAGGACGAGCACAAAGTTTCAGTTTGTGCTCTTGAAATGTGTATTGGAATGAAGGCTTGATGCATTATTGTTTCAATGTTCTCGTAAGATGAAAACCATGAGAAAAGGGGGTCCAATCGTTACATTTCTGAGACATGAAGCCTTTATTTTGTACATTATGCATGACAATTCTGCAAGCCACTTCAAATTGGATCAACTGAACCCTAAAATATATAATAATATTGAATTTGCAGTCTCTGAATTAATTTCCAGGCACTAAGTGTAGCGCTTGTCAGAACATAATAATTATTGATGGCTTGCAATCAGTTTCAGCCATCAAACAATAGGGAAAAAATGATTGAAATAATTACATCACTGCAGACAAATTAGGTCTTTAGAACTTGATATTGAGAAGGAAAGGCATTTTATCCGAGAAAGGAGGATCGGAATATTTTCCAGTGAGTATCTGTGATGAAACATATTGATTTGCAGCCTCTGTATAATGAATTCCATCCCAATTCACAAACTCAGTACTATCATTGCATGCTTTAACTGAAATTGTGGTTCCATTCAAAACTTTTGTTTGTCCACAACTAATTCGACTGTCATAGTTTAATGGCGGTCCTCCATAGCCACAGCAAGCCATTATGGGTTGCTCAAATCCTGCATATTGAAATCAACCCAAATAAATTTCTTATCTTTTCTTCATCTCACCCCATTTATTTTGTTAAGAAAATGGTCAGAAGCTTTATTTGATAAGTAGGATGTTTCAACGGGATTGTCATCATTGATAAAACTCGTCTAAGAAGCAAAATAGAAAGAGTTGAGGCATACTAACCATATCGAGAATAGTTAGCAATAAGGTTGGATTTTATTGTATAGATATCAACATATGTGACATTTGAATCAGCATATTGGCCCTGTAGCTTTTTGCAGAGAGCATGAAGCTGCAGATTGAAAAGTTTAGCAGCTTGATTATGCCCACTGACACATCCAAGCTCATCAAGCTTTGAAGGATCAGTACCGAATTTGGCAACATTCTGAGTCAAGCATCCAAGAGGACCTGTGTTGTCTATCCAAAAATTCCTTGCTCCTTGATCATATAATTTCTATTGGAAAAGAAAATGTAAAGCCAACAAATCAACAAAGAAGAATTTGATGTTTTCTTACTTTCAAGATGAGACAATGAAAAAAAGAGGTATGATGTTATGTGTTGATGACGCAAACCTTGATTCCAGCCTCAAATTCTACCAAAATATTTGGAATTGAGGCAACTATTTGATCAAATGTTTGGGAATAAAATGCACCAGCAAGATCATTTTGCCCTATATCGAACATGTATAGCCCCTTCTGAAAATAATCTTCTGCTGGGAGATACTTAACAAATTTCTTATCTATAAGAAAGTATAAAATCAGAATTAACATTAACTTTTGCTAAAGAAACTACAATGAGTTGATAAAATTGAGTGCAGAACAAAGCCAATCAAGCTTTCACAAATTCATAGATTACATTATTTGAGTTGTCTCATTTACAAACCTTTAGCTATCAATTCAAGAGCCCGGGCTTTGAATCTGAGGAACTGATTCACTTGAACTCCGAGAGAAAAAGGGCTAACTGATGTTGTAGTTGCTGGAAGTATTTTAGATCCTGCGGCTGCAAAGTTGCATCCTTTTCGAAAATTCGGTACCCCAACTGACTCCAAATAGGCATTTAGGAAAGGGAGATCCATTGCATCCACTACAACCACATCCACAGAAGATTAAAAGGAAAAAAGAAAAGGAAATCCATACACAATAGTCAAAATAGCAATTAGTATTTTATACTTGAAAACAGAGAAGTGTGGAGATTAATATAAATTAGAAAAATAAATGGATTTCACACTGATATTGTTCAACTAATGCTATTGCTTCACATAAAATTCTCATTAAAGAAAAGGAAATGGAAACATAACTCATGCAAAATATTAATGAGGCACTAAAATTTCTTCATGAAACAGAGGAAACAGGGCATTATTCATAGAAAACAGAGTTAAGATTATTATAAATTGAAAAAAGCACAATGATTGCATTAATGGTGAGAGTATTACGGAGGAAATCTATAATGAGACGACCATCACAGTATCTCCCAGTTGGTTTTTGAAAGTAAAATTGCCCGTAAGGTGGATTGATGCTTTCGAAGGCAGCAGCAATAAGGTTGCCAGTGTCAGAATTTGAATCACCAAAGTTGAAAACAGCTGGGAAATTGAAGTCTATGGAATGTACTAGAGGAAAGAATATATAGATTAATATAAAAATTTGGAGGAAACAATTCTTGATTGCCATGGAAAGGGTAGAGAAGCAGAGTGAGAGGGTGTGTTCTAATCCAAAAGAAAGAACAAGAAAGAAAGAAAGAAAGAAGATACAAGAGAAAAAGGTACATGTAGCTGTCAATAAGATGTTAGTTACCAACCGCTAGAAAAAAAAAATAGTGGTGGGTCATTTGTGTACAATGAAAGTTTGAGAAAGCCAATGGAAAATCATGAATGCAGCCCAAGTGCTAACTAAATTAACAAGTGGATTTCTTCCTCACTTTGTTGAACAAAATTCAATTTTGAGAATTAACAATAAATAATAATTTTTAAATACATAAATTAAATATGAAAATATATCCTTAAATTTGCTTAAAAATAAGAAAAATTCTTGCTAACTGCTATGAAATTAGTAAAACACAAGTGACAATCACATACCCAAAACATTAAATGAAAAAAAGAAAAGCAAGAAAGCAACACAAATTTTTGTTTGGTTATGACCCTTCACATGCTTAATAGCATAAATAATTTTTGGAACAGATTGGATTATTAATGATTAAAAATTGAATAAATAGCATGACTAAGCTATAGCAAACGAAACGTTTCAGTTTATATATATGCATAAAGTTAATGGTGGAAACTTTACTTAGAAAATCAACAAGGAGACGGCCATCACAGAACCTCCCAGATGGAGTTGTGAAGTAAATTTGTCCATTAGGTGGATCAAGGAGGATGCCAAGGCCAGCTACAAGGTCACCTGTGTCAGAGTTTGAATCTCCAAAGTTGAAAACTGCTGGATAATTAAAATCAATCGATTTTGCTTCCGATGGAAGGATGGATAGTAGGACAAGAATATGGATTGCAATGATCTTTGTAGCCATCGCCATTTGTATTTACCAAAAATCCCAAATAGGTTAGAATTCAGAAAAACATGTAATGTCCAAAGACAATTGGTGGTTTTTATTTGCATAGTAAATGTTTGCTTTGAATCATAGAAAAGGAAAGTGAGAACCAAAAGCAAAGTTTTTTGAACCTTTGATTATATCATATCCTTCTATATCAATCAAATGGCTTGCACTAATTGAAGCAGCAATCAAAGCTTCCAATGTAATTAGTTCCATAAAAAACCAAAATTGAAAAAAGTAGTTGTAAATAAGTCAATTTATTATTACTCAATTTGTAAAAACTCTCTGAGTAGAATCAAGTTGAAATAAGTGCAACACCAACTCGACTGAGCTCCATTATACACCTAGTGTAATTGTATTATTAAGGGTCAATTTTGACATTAAGAAAAACTGAGACATTCCAAATGTGGGACATACCAGAGAACCACTGTACAAGCAAACAGTTGTATTTCCCTTCCACGATTGGCATAATTTATTACTTCAAGTCTCCAGTTTACTCCAAATAGTTTTCTTGTGTGCACGCCCAAGACTACAGCTATTATCATTCAACTGCGCTCGCTCAAAATCTAAAAAGGTTTTCAGATTCTTGACACAGTTGCACATTTTACAAAATAGTTTGTGTTATGTTTTCCCATGCCATGTTTTTAGCTTGTCAAAGACCATCAACAATGGACATTGATAAAGAAAATTGACAGCTCAGGGTATGGAGCATGCAATCAAAGAGAACTGGTCAGGCCTATAATATATGGAGAATAGAGTTTATTCAACATATTGTATTTAATCTGGGTTTTCTAACCTCATTTTACATGATGTATTTAACTCACCTCATTTTTCTCTTTGATCAATATGCCTCAGTACCTGAGGCAATCACAGCGGTGACATACACTCCAAATAAATAAACATAAATAAATTTTTAACAAAATGGTATAGGCCACACATTTTCAGCTCAAAAGTTTATACTATTAATTATAATATTTTAAATTTATTAAATATTTTTCTGATATATTAATTATTTTCCTCCTAAAAAAGACATTAATTTTTTTTAATGGAAATTTTAATTGTAAAAAAAGGCATATTAATTGGTCCTTGTTGATTGTAATGTGCTTTGGTTTTACATTTCTATTATTATTATTTTTTATTATATTAAATAAAAAAAAATTACAATACATTCATGGTAATAATATATTAGTATTTAATAATATAATAATATTATTTTGTTTTAATGTTGAATTTTTATCTTTTTACTTTTAAAAGAGGGATATATTTTAATTTAATATTTTTTTTTTCTTTTCATAGACGAAGGTAGAAGTCCGATTTTTTAATTAAAAGAAAATGATGAAAGAGAAGGAGTTAAAAAAAATGCAATATATTATTAATTATATTGTAATATTAATTTTTAAATTTTAATTAATGTTATTTATATTGTAATGTTAAAATTTTTATAATAAATCTTTATTGTAATATTAAATTTATAGGTATTTATAAGGATAATATTTTTATAAAAATGAAAAATTATAAAAATAGTACTTAAAATAAAAAATAGAGAATTTAAATAGAAAAAACCACAAATGAAAATATTAATATATGTAGCAAATACACTCACTTAATACATTGCCAAATTTTCAACTTCAATTACTTTGACTCTAATAAACATATGCCAAATCGAATTATTGGTTTATATGGCAAAAATACTCAATAAATAAATTGCCAATTATCGATTTATGGTGAAGAGTATGCTTACTTTTTATATATTTAATATAAATTAGAAAAATGAAGAAAACTTATAATTTTATGGTTTCAAATTTCAATTTTATTTATATTTCATATTTTCTCTTCATCGTACTTCTAAAGAGAATTAAGTTTTTTTTTTTTTTTAAATTGGAAAGGAGGAATCGATAATAAATTTATTATTTAAGAGAATATATACTTACCTTTCACTATATCTCGATGTGCAAAAATAATTAATTTTCAAATATTGTTATTTGTTATCATAAATTTAATTTTAATTAATAAAATAAAATAAATCCCTATTGAATAAATCTTTTATGTGTGGGACATAGGAATGAGTAATAAGGAAAGATTTAACCCTCAAAAAACTAATAATGGTTTAGTAAAAAAATAATTTTCCTTCTCTGAAATTATTTTAATTAATAATTTATATCCTCTGAAATTATTTTAATTTTATGTTACAATTAATTTGAAGAATATAAAAAACATTCTATTATCTCTTTATAAATATAAAATCAATTAAAAATTTATATTATAAGATAAAATATGTATTTTTAATTTTATTTATTTCGAAACATATGATTTATCACATGATAAAAAAAAAAAATTTATTTTTTTTCATTGGAGACAAAAATATTTTAACCTTATGGAGATGGGATTATAATATTTAATAAATAGATGGTGTAAGATTTATTTGAAATATTTTCATTACATGAGAAAATATGATTTGAAAATTATAAAGTATGTCCGTTTGGTCGGTGAACGACAGTTACAAATTCGAACTACAGTCGCTAGTCAAATTTAATTATTGATGGTGGAATATAAAACGACAAGCTGGAGGAAATTGACAAGTGGGCATTGGATCGCTTGTATAACAAACTGCAAGTCGCTGGGAATTATACCATGAGAAAAGATTCCGGATGTTGGATGTCCAATAATAAAATTTAATTATCATTTAAAAATATATATATCGATAATTAAAAAATTATTTAATATTTAAATAAATATTAATTATTAATTTATTTTTTAATAATAAATAAAAATTATAATTATCAATTAAAAATTTTATTAATTAAAAAAAATATTTTTATTTTAAATCATTAATTCTCAATCACCCATCCAAACTCCTATCTTAAATTTTGAAGCGTCTGAGACAAATGTTTTTTGCAAGATAAGAGTCGTACTATTATGTGACACCAATCTAAAACTGAACGAGCTAAGGCCTACTTTAGGATTTGGGCAGGGGGACATTTCATCGATGGGTTTAAGCCCCAAATTGAACAATGGCTGCGATTGTGAACTCAGTTCAAAATGATGAAACGGCGTCGTGTAATCGAACGAATTCAAATCCATGCATTGCGTCTTTACAAAACTCCAGCTCTGTCTGACTTTGGTCCAAAACCCTAAATTCTGCTTCCGGCCATGGCGGACCCAAAGCTCAATCCTACTGTTCCTCCAGGCCTCCACTTGGTCTCTGCATTCCTCGCCATGGAGCCCTCGGATTCCTTAATATCAATGGCAAGGTAATTTCAGTCCCTTGGTTCACTTTAGCATCAATTAACCGTGTATATTTAGTTGCCAGGGTACTGGAACTGATGGATTTATTTGCTTTATGCATGTGTTGGATTGATTGAAAACCAGAACATGTGGAGGAGGATCGGTTACAGAGAAAGTACAGAGATTTATTTGGGACTATTGTATAAGCGAAGCGGCAAGTAGTCCTCATTATGCACCACTAAGTTATATTAATGAAGATTGAACTTAACTGCAAATTTGATGTTTATGATTTGATTTGAATTGGATTGAAAAAAAAAAAAAAATTTTTGGAAATTAAGCAATATTTGGTGATTAGTAGGGCTTGTTTCATGATCACAAAGCTTGGTTCAGTTGTGTGAACATTGCAGATTGGAAAAGGTAATGCACTTTACTTGAAGAATTTTGTAAAGAAGCTTATATTTGAGATTGAATCATGCCATAACACCGTGTTGGATGAATTATATGAGCAATATGGTTATTACATGACTTCATTGAAGGTAAGGCATCTGTTGAGGAAGCATTCCGTATTGTGCTGATTGTCATGCATAAGTAATTGAATTATGTTTTGACTTTGATTTGTGTCTTGTTAGGATGATATTTCGGGCAAAGGAAATGCAAAGATCTGCAAATGCATTTCTTTTCTTTTTCCTGATGGTAGTAAGTATTGTCCTGTGATGTTGGTGCACTGGTTCTTTATAGTTATCCACATAAGCTCTTGTTTAATTCTTGATTTGGCATTTGTAGGGTGTTCTAGACCTCCAAGTTGCCCAAAATCAAGAAAACTGGTGGTTCCATTGCATTGTTCACTCAACATGCTTGAAGGAGACACTGGGTATGGTTCATTTATTTTCAATTTAATTCTTGCATTGGATAATAAAAGTTAACTTCAGCATTCTTGGAGAGCCGTCAGCCAAATTCTTTTTTACATCATATCCATCAGTTGTGTGCGTGTTTAATGCTGCCTAGGAAACCACATAAATTGATGCATGTTAGTTCCTATTGGCATGTTTTATGTAGGTGTGCTATTTGGCCCTCAAGTCTGTATTTGTCAGAGTTTGTACTTTCTTTTCCGGACATATTCTCCAATAAATCATGTTTTGAGGTAAGTTACATATATGAGCAAGGATGTGTTTATCATATTTGAACCATAAAATGTGGTTTATTCAAGGTTATTTATCAGTAATTAATTTGTTGTTTTTGTCCCCTGTTATGATAATACTTAATTTTAATTCATATCGTTGTAGATAACATTATAGTATACATTCTCCTTCCATTTATTGAATATATCAAATTCATTATTCTTGTCGTATTATTGTTATTATTTTTTTTCTCCCTTTGGTGCCAACAGAACTTTGCTTTTTCCATTTTATACTTGCTCAAGTTGTTTAGCTTACCCAAAAATGAATGCAGGTTGGTTCTGGTGTTGGGTTGGTTGGAATCTGTCTTTCTCATGTAAAAGCTTCCAAGGTAAGTTATTTCAGTATTATGTGCATGACTTTAGAGAGCAGTGCTATCGGTGATGATATTATTGAAAGAATTACATTTTTTACCAGTATTCCTCAACTCATATTTATTTGCTATTTTATCTAATTCTTAATTGGGTGTATGATCTGGTTTGGAAAATTGATATTGGGCAACAAGAACACAACCTTTAGAGTATAAAAATTACAAGGCTTTAAGTTGATGGTTTAAAAATTAATTGCTGAAAACACTACTGTGGACTGGATGGCTGTTATGACACAGTGAGTTTATTTTGCCTTAAGTGTGAACTAGAATTGGAGGTTGATCATCTCTCATTTGGATGGCTCTTATAATTAAAAAAAAAATATATCTATAAGGAAAATCCTTCTGATGTTTGTTCCTCATTTTTCGTTTTTGCTTTTTCTGTTTTTATTACTCTTATTGATTTTCAGTAGCTACTAAAATCCATGCAGTATACTAGGTAACACATAAGATTTAGTTAAACCAATTAGATGTTACCAAGGCTCCCTTACTGAAATGTGGGATATCGCATAGTTTTTCCTCCACTGTTATTAGGAACTTGCAGTTACCTAATATAATGAAGAATGTAATTGAAATATCTGTGCATTTGATGCAGGTTATATTAAGCGATGGTGACTTGTCAACTTTAGCTAACATGAAGCTTAATTTGGAGTTGAACCAGTTGAGAGCTGACACTGACATGCCAGAAAGATCTACTTGCGATCTAAATATGGTGAGTGTTAAAGTTCTTCCCCTGGTGTTCTGATAAGTTATGGAAGTCCTGTAGTTGTGGTTTTCTTGCTAGCCAGCTATTTGTTTTGATTATTGAGGTTCATTTTAATTGTATTTTGTTTTTAATTTTTCTCCTTGAGTTATGATTTTGGAATGCCATAATTGTATGATGATGGAATAACCTAGGGAATTATTTTGTAGTTATGTGTAGAAGATATAAAGCTATTAAGCAGTCACCAACCTATTGATCCCTCCATCTAATGGTTTTTTAATTTAAGCAACTAGTTGAATGTATCATGTAGTCTTCCACATTTTTTCTCTTGATTAGATGTCCTGAAAAGCTAATCAGTTGGATGCTTAATTAATCTTGTCACTTCATTTGTATATGCAAAGTACATTGGACAGCCATAAGATGTGTAGGGTATTTACTCAGATAACTGAAAGAAGGTTGTTTTGCTTGCCTTGTTCACGGAACACATATCTGGAAGTGAAATTTTGCTTTAGATTTTGCGGGGTATTTTCCTTAGATACTGTGGAAGTTCAATAAAGATCATAACCAAGCAGTAATTATAGGAAATGCTTATACAGACAACAGGCAAAAGCTGAAATGGACAATAAATCTCAGGTGAAATGCATTCATCTGCCTTGGGAATCTGCAGCAAAGACTGAACTTAAGGAGTTCATGCCTGAGATTGTGTGAGTACTGTACTTTTCTGCCCATTTACTTTTTCCCTTGTGCCTGTGCGTGTAGTTAGCTGTAAACATTCCACAATCTAAGAATATGAATTCAGCTAGCACTGCACATCCATTTAGAATGTGGCATTTGATTCAATATATATATATATATTATGGGATAGGCTGTGCAATTCATTGTTGTACTTTCCTGAATTCCCTGCCATTCACCTCATTGGTTTTTTACAGTTTGGGTGCAGATATAATTTATGATCCATCATGCCTCCCACATCTTGTTCACCTACTTGCTATTCTCTTGAACCAAGTGAAAGCATGCTCAGAGTCTCAGACGCAGAAATACTGTGTTGATGTCAAAGTCAATGGTGTTGATGAAGGGGAAGCTTACCATGCGTATGATTTAGATGGATCCAACTCACATAAGGCTAATCAGATTGGCTGTGAAACCGATCTTTGTCGAATTGAGGGTCTTGATAAAAATTCTTCAAATGCTGGAACAAAGAAAGGTCCTGTGGCTTATATTGCATGTGTTATTCGCAATATCGACACCTTCAGTTATTTTCTCCGACTTGCAGAGCAGGCTAACCTTATAATCACGGACATGACTGAAACACAAAGGCCATTGGATTTGCTTCCCTACATGCAGTCATATAATCGATCAAGTATACGGTTGTTTAAAATCACAGGCAAATAACAACTCTCTTTCCCTGATGTGTATGGTTTTGTATCTCTTTAGCTCTTTACTATTCTATATTCCTAATCTACAGAAATTATTTTCCAGATAAGAAAATGTGACTTGAGATTCTAATAATTATGGTGGTTAGATGGAACAATTCAATTTGTGAACAAAGATGTGTGGGGTTTTCCTAGGAAAGTATAAGCAATTGGAAAATTATGAGCACGTGCAGATTCTTTTTATTAAGAAATATATAATTTATTCTCTTGTTCGTGTGCGATTTACAATTTTAATTTCTGTTAACAAAAAATTAGGGTAATTGAACCTTATTTTGATCCAATCAAAGTGCTCAAAAAGGGTTTTTCTCATAGTGATCATATGATCAATCATCGAGATTTTCGGGCAGAAACGTCAGAATGCAATTGGCTAGTATTCAATATTTATTTTTATTTTTTTATAATAGGTGAAGATAATGTTAGTTTTGTGAACAAAGCATGCTAATTCTATATTTACTTTCAGACGTACACGTCAGCCAATGTGAATGATGACTCTTAATTGATTTAAAATTTTAATATTTTTTTTTTATATGAGGAACCATTTTATATGTTGAAAAATTACAAATTATTTTTTAAATATTTTAATATTGCTAAAATTAAAATTTATTAGATTGTGTTAGAAATTTAAATATATATAAAAATATTAATGAGTATATAAATGATTAAAATTAATTATTTATATGATTAATTATAATTATTTTGATAATAATTAACTTACATTTAATTTAAAAAATTTAATTATTAAAAATTTTATATGATAACAAAGCACATATATTTGTTTTTATTTGCAAAGATAATGTGGATTCACTTTTTGTTTTTTTACTTAAATTTAATTTAAAATTTTAATTATTAAAAATTTAATGTTTATATATAAATTTTTGTTATATAATTTTAAATATAAATATTTAATAAAATATTTCGACTGAATCTACCTAAATTAAATTTAAAATAAAAAATTATTAAATGAAATGACAACAAATTTTTTTTTACTCATATCTCGCAAATCGCAAGTCGCTACCAATCATGATTCTCCACGAAAACGATGCTATGACGTGTGTACTTTTGACCTCGCAGAGTTATTTTGCTGTCCCAACGCTTATCTATTCTCGTCCGAAAACAGACATTTGGGTTATGTTTGTTGATTAAACGATGGAGAAAAAATAGAGAAAAATTGAATACAAATGAAGAGAAAAGAAAAGAAAAAAATTTTAATTTTTTTATATTATTAAATTTTTTTTATTTATATAAATAAAAAAAATTATCATTATAATTTTATAAAAAAAAATAAGAATAAAAATATAAGTATCTTTATTATTTTTATTTTTTATATCTTTTAATTTTTAATTTTTCTTTAAAATAAAGAAAAATTTTTATTTTTTTAAAAGTTAAATAAAAAATAATAATTTTTTTTCTTCTTTTTTCTTCTCTTTTTCTTTTTAATTAAACAAATAAAAAAAATAATTTTTATTTTCCTTCTTTTCTTTTCTTTTCTTTTCTGTCCATTTCCAAAACAAACGTAGCCTTTAAAACTGTATTTAAAAAAAAAAATTAACATTTTTTGTCTATTTTTCTCTCTCTCTCTCTCACTCGGCCATTTCAAAACTCCATTGCTTCACTGTGCACTGATCGTATACAGAGACTGAAGAAAAGAAGAATAGACAATAAATCTTTCTTAAAAAAATGGAAGGAAAAAAGAAAGAAGAGATAGAGGTGATTCATTCATGGTCTGCTCCAAGATCTCTTAGTACTTCTCTCATGTACTCTTTTGCTCAGGTTAATTTCTCCCTTTCTTTTTATAATTCCTTTGCTTAGTTTTCCTTATTATTGCTTTAATTTTATATTTTTTATCACTTAATTTTCATTTTAATTTGAGTTAATTCTTCACTTTGAAAATTTGATAAAATTGAAGAAATTGATCATTGATTTATTTATATTATCATAAAGCTAGAGTGTTTCCATTGATTGATTACTAATTTCTTTGTTGTTTTGTTTTATGAAGAGAGATGATATGGAAGTGCTTGATGAACCTCTGTATGCAACTTTTCTAAAGGTAACAGGTGTGGAGAGGCCCTACAGGGAAGAGGTTCTATCCAAAATGGTATGAAAAATTTGGTATCCTTGTCCTCATCTTTCTTATCCTAAATGTTATCTTTCTTAGAAGGCCAAAAAGGCCGATACTTTTGGTCCGTTATGCATAAAATATTTAGTGTTGCTTAAGCACTTGAGTTCCTTTTTATCTGGAAATAGAAGCTAAACCAGAATGAATCAGGGGTCTAGGTTGTTATGTCTGCTTTTATTGGACTAGAATGATCCTGAAATGACAACTGCTTCGATTGTTACGGCTGTCATAATTCTCTGCCCTTTCTGAATTTTGTTTGATGGTACATGCATTACTTATTCTAAGAATCTAAGAAGGATAAGTTTGGTTGGCTTCTGTTGGACATGAATGATCCTGAATAATGATTTTTTTATTTTGTTGTTGCCATTCTGAAATCAATACATAGTGTTCAATCTCTTATATATGCGTTTTTTTTTTTCTCTTTTCTTTTGTTATTAGGCGTTACCATTTATTTTTAATTTTTATGATCACTTTTATTTTCTCCTCTTATTCTGGACACTGAGACTGGGTTGTCTCTCTAAGAATAGGATTCTGATGGAAATAAGGTCGTAAAAGAGGTTATTTATGGACCAGGAGGAAAGAAGTATCGATTTTGTAAGGTAATTCATAAGCTGTTCCAGTTATGGTCCACAAATTCGGAAAAATGTAATGTGTTAACCTTATTATGCTCTATCTTCTTCAGAATTATATAACAGTTAGATCATTGTTATGTACATCTGTTTTAATGACGGAAACTATCCCCTTTAGGATTTTTTTTCCTCCAAAAGTAATTGAAATTAATTTATCTTGCTGGATCCTTGCGAATGTCAAGGAGACAAGGTTTTCAAGGGCTCTGTGTATTATATACAGTAACTTAGACTATTTGACTACTTGATTATCTTTCTATATTTTCTTAATTTTCACAAAATGAGAAAAAAATTATTATCTTTCTATATTTTCTTAATTTTCACAAAATGAGAAAAAAATTATCTTTGTTATTTGTCATTAATAGAAGCCCTCTTAAAATGAATTGTTCCTGCTATAAGCCTGAGATTTTCAGCAAGAGAAGGTTTTACAAAATCTGTTTAGTTTTGGTTAATAATTTAAAGATCATAGTCATGCTCTGATTGTCACAGAATAGGGAAAAAGGAATTAACTGAATTGTTTTAGTCATCAACTGAAGCATCATAAGATGAAAAATTATTTTTTACATTGGATGGATTAATTTGGATTTCAGTTGATTATTTTTCATGAATATTAATTTTCCTTTATCTGTTTACAGCATATTGCAAAGCAGCGTATACCTGGTCTGCCCAATGATTTGATGAAGAAAGGAAAGCACTTTATATTGATACGTAATCCACTTGAAATACTGGTAAGTTGTAAATTAATCATCTTAAATCCAGCAAATTAAGCAAGCTCATAAGACTTCATTTTTGTCAACTAATTTATTCTGCAAGAATGATGACTTAGTTATTATTGATGACACCGACTGACATATGCTTTCATTGGCATTTCATTCATTTTATGTTTTCAGACTTCTTTTGAAAAGGTCGTGCCTCCATCCTTTCTTGAGTTAGGTTTGGGAGAATTGGTTTCCATATACAGTGACCTTTCTCAGTTGGGAAGGCCCCCACCTGTCATTGATGCCATGGACCTCCAACAAGATCCTGAGGTAAGAGTGCTAACTACTCGAGATTTTCTCAGATGCATTTCTCTGCATACAATATGTAAATGATAGGATATATATTTGTTTTATCTCGTAGCCAGTCATGTCTACTAGGTTATTTTGATGTCTTACTCATTTTAGTTGTTGTATCTATGTTAAGTGCAGTTGGAGATTACCATTGTAAATGAAGTCTACAATACAAGTAATAGAGTTTATAAAATTAGAAAAGGATACTTGCACAACATTACTTTATACATACAATTGATTTTTTTTTTTTTTTTTTTTTGCACCATATCAATTTTGTTAGGAGGGTCTGTCATAGTTGTTTTGTCCATCATCTTTTCTGAAAATATCTAATGCTTTTCCTTAAATTTTGCATTTGTAACTGTTGACCTCATTGGTATGCAGGGTACTCTACGTGGTCTTTGTGAAGACTTGGATATTCCTTTTGATGATTCAATGCTCAGGTTTCTAGCACCATTTCCATTTGAAAGTTAATTCTTGTATCTTGTTTTGTTTGTATTAAAGAAAGTTCCTTGTCCGAAATCTCTAGTAACGTACATGTCCTACCATAATCTCTAGTAACTTCTGTTATGTCCTTCCTATTGCCTAAATTTCTTTAAATGTCCATCATATCCTTCAGTTGAAACTATATTTAACGGAGTATTTGCTGAAATTTGATAAATGTATATGCACACAGTACACTTGTGCTCATGGATTCTGGTTTCTGAAATTCACTTCTATACAAATTTAGGCTTTAACTGCGTTCGTGACAAGTTTTGATCCACAAATTGTCAGATGGGAAGCTAGTCCAAAACCATTCGATGGCATTTGGGGCCCATGGTGGTACAAAAGTTTGCATCAATCAACAGGCTTCACTGAACCAAGAAAGTATCCCCAGGTATGCAGTCTGCATTTTATATTTCGATAGAAAAAAAAAAGTATTAATTCCTGTTTCTATACATGCAAGGCGTCAAATTATTTATTGTAGTCATATAATCATATTCTTTTCAGATTTTACACATTTTATGTCATTATTGTGAAAAAAAAATTTGGAAATTTTTGAATCCTTATCAGTTCCATAGAGACTAGAACTATTATGTTCCATAGTGCTAAAACAAAATAATTATGACACAAATTAGGAAAAGAAAGCATTTCTGAAAGGCTGTATTGATTGATCCTTTTTCCCTTCTTTTTTCAAAGTTGGACACTTTGGGAAGTGGGGAAAGGCAATTGTTGAATAAGCGGAAATTTTAGTGCTCTTCAAAGCACATCTTTTACAATGCATTTTGACCAAATGGATTAACTGAGATTCTTGTTTCTTGTAAATATGAGAAATTTGTCAACTCGTCTTGTAATAATACCATATCATCTTTGTAAGCTCTTTATTATCATCTCCTTGACTCCTTATACTTACTTACACCCTCGTCTTATTTATTTTTCAGCCATTTCCATTATCTCTTTATGACTTGTTGGAGCGAAGTCTACCTTTGTATAACATGCTTAGGCGGCATGTGAGACAGACGTCAGGCCTTTTGAATAGCCCCTTGCCTCCTCCAGATATTCCAATTCCTGCAAATGAGAAGCTTCTTGCATGGGTTGGAGATGAGATTCTACCCCGTGAAAGTGCTAAGGTATGTGATTATAGTAATTAAAACTTTGGATCCACTGTTTGTAGGGTTATATGGTCATTTTGTCTCTTGACTTGCATCAGGTTTCTGTGTTTGATTCGGTTGTCCAAGGTGGTGATTCAGTTTGGGAGGGACTTCGAATTTATAATGGGAAGGTATTTAAGCTTGAAGAGCATCTAGACAGGTTAGTTAAAGACTGGTCAAACTTTTAGCAAAGATCTGTGCTTGCTGCTTATGTTGACACGTTTATAGAAAAGGAAAATTCTTGTTCATATACTAGCTTATTGTTCAATGGTGGGCAAACTAACCTTTATACTTTGTTTGGGAAAAAAGTGGATGGAGGAAAGAAATGGAAAGAAAAATATGAAGTAAAAACATATTTTCTACCTCTAGTTTGGGTCAAAGATTCAAAGGTGAATAAGGAGAGGACAGAAAATTAGTTTTAAGCTTAAAGATTAAATAAGTGTATCTTTGGATTAGCATTTGAAAGCTCATGTTTATGTAATTATGAGTTCCATTAACAACTCATAAGAGATTCTTCATGTATCATTTCATGTTTCCTTGGTGTGATAATCTCTCGTTGATGTCTAAAAACTAAAATTCCCCATCTTTGATGCAATCCGTTTTGGCTTTATTTTTTCATTAGGTTGTTCGACTCGGCCAAAGCTCTAGCTTTCAAGAATGTTCCAACTCGTGATGAGGTGATGAATTTCAATTTGTTTATATCCGTTTAGGGCTGTTAGCTCAAGTGAACAGTAGTTCATTTTCTTTGCAAGTTTTCTAGGAAGATCAGTTCATCTTTGTAGCATTTGCATTATTGCAGGTTAAGGAAGCCATCTTCAAAACTCTAATTAGAAATGGAATGTTTGATAATGCGCACATCCGACTATCCCTTACACGTGGAAAGAAGGTTTAATATATTTTTCTGTTATCCTCTTTCTTTCTCTCTCCATGTGATATGCATTTTCATTTAAATCAACCTATATTTTGAATGATGAACTTTTTATTCTTACAACTTCGTAGCACTTTGTTCTCTTCACTTGCTTCTTCTTTTCTTTTCTATTTCTCAGGTTACTTCGGGCATGAGTCCAGCATTCAATCTTTACGGATGCACCTTAATTGGTAAGGCTAACCCTTAGTTTTCAATGCTGTGTAACACCAATTCTACATCATCAACAGTCTTTGTCTGGTGGGCACATGCTTGTTGGTACCTTAAAGACACTAATATTAAATGCAGATGTTGATGAAGTGGTTTATGTGCAAAATGAGAATGCTATTTTTGTTTCTTCTTCTTCATTTTGTTGTCTGTGTTGGGTGCGGTGGGGTGGGGTGGGGTGGGAGCAAGGTTAGGAATAGAATTTAGTATTGGTTCTGTTTCTTTTGATACTCTTACCATTTCAATTGAATTGTAGTACTTCCTGAATGGAAACCACCTGTCTATGACAATACACATGGTATAACTCTGGTAACAGCTACAACACGGCGTAATTCACCAAATGTAAGCTTTTTGGTCTTTAATTTTCTTAGTTTAGTTCCTAGTATTAAACTAGAAAATGTACAACTTGCACGGATTTTTTACATCTTCACTTGGCAATGAATACAAAAAATGTATGTCTTCCAGAAAATTTATCAGGAGCACTAATTCCCTGACTATAGGTTTCTATAAAGCCAAAAAAAAAAAAAAAGGAAGAACGATTAGAACTTTTTAATCCATGTATAGTTTTGTGCCGAATGGACTGGATCAGATTTAAGTTTAGATGCCCCAGTTCCACTTGTTACTTGGAGCAGGAGAGAGCTAAAATTTTGGGGTATGGCCTACAAAATGGTGGCCTTCCATGGATGTGATAGTGATGTAAAATCTGAGTTGTCTTGCATAGTGATGTAATCATTTGAGTTGTCTCACATTCAGTTTACCTTATTTTCTTCTTTTAAAATTTTTATGTTTTGTGTTTTCCAGAATTTGGATTCAAAGATTCACCACAATAACCTCCTCAATAACATTCTAGCAAAGGTATTCTCCTACTAAAATATCTTTTATCATATTATGTGATTCCTTAAATGTATGATTTGTTGCTTCAAAATTTTCATATTTATACATGAGCCAAATTTATCTTAAGGTGGTGTGGAGTGGTGTTAAGTCCTGATATATCTAATACTGTTTAGTGGTGTCAACCGTACAATTTTGTGGGCAGTTATATTATACTAACTTCCGTCGTAGTAAACCAGCCAATTGCCATGGATAGGTCCTTCAAATCTTGATTTAAACTGTGTTTTTCATTTGGACTGGTGTAGATAGAAGGGAATAATGCAAATGCAGATGATGCGATTATGCTTGACAAGGATGGTTATGTATCAGAAACAAATGCTACAAATATTGTAAGTCTATCCTTGTCTTACAGTTTCTGATTAGTACCTGCATGAATATGATGAAGTTTTATTTTCTCTGTCATCCCATCACATGGATGACTAAAATTGTTTTGAGGTGGTCCTCATTAATAATTTAATAAAGGTGTTAGTGTTAATAATAGTTGGTCAAATGTCTTCTTTTAGGGTAGAAAATGTGATTATGGGTGGTTATGAATCGCTTAGCATGAAATCAGCGTGGCTGGTATTTCCACCCCATTATTTGAAAAAAAAAATGATAATAAAGACTTCAAAATTATTTATTTTCTTGTTCTGGTTTTGATTGAAGAAATAATCATCAATGTCACTTTTTGTAGTTTTTAGTGAAGAAAGGCAGTGTTTTAACGCCTCATGCTGATTATTGCCTTCCTGGAATTACCCGAGCTACTGTAAGTGCTGAACTTCCATCCTAGTCGTGGTATTTAGTCTGTATCTTGAAATCATGGATTTCTATTTCATTACATCTCTTACCTGGAGTAAATGGCTGCATAAATGCCCTTGAATAAATTTATAAGAAAATTATTTAAAGCTTCTGAGTTTTTTGCTTATATACAATTTTGCCCAGTATGAGATGGTAGCTATCTATTAAGATATAAATATGGATGCAGGAAATTATAAGGAATTGCTTAGTGCAGAAATTGAGTAAGATTACAACAATTAGATGTATATATATATTAAGAGTACAATGATTATATAAATATATATATGGATTTTGTTTCCTGGCATAGTTGAAGCCATCATATGCTTTTAACTATTTTATTTAGTTTTTGTTTGATCAGAAAATAAAGCCTAAGTTCCATTATTTCTTCTTATATGCTTTGACAAATTATTTTACTCTTGCTGAGATATCACCTACTATTTTTCTTTTGAGGTTGCAGGTTATGGATCTAGTGGTAAAGGAGAATCTTATCCTAGAGGAACGCAATATCAGTCTATCTGAGTTCCATACTGCAGATGAGGTGAGTATTCATACTTTTTGGTATCATTGCAGAAATGTTCTCTGAAAAATTTGAGATAGTTCTTATGCAAGAAAATCTGAAATGAAGTCTAAAATAAGTATTCATACTTCACAAATGTGGAGATTATCCAAATTTAATTCTCTCTCTTTTTTATGTTTGATGTCATTTGACAGTATGGATAAACTTCCTTTTTCAATAATGCTCTGTATAGTGACTAGCTATGCATAGTGAGGAAAATACAAAAAAAAAATTAGAGGAAAAGATCAAATTGCCCTCTGCTTATATATTTTCTTCGTTTGCAAGAAGGATAAAGATGTAAAATAACCCACTGACTATGCTTGTTTAAGTGTTACCCTTTAAAGTCTTATTGTTACTTTGTTGGTTACTTGGAATCTTGATGCCATGCAGGTATGGACAACTGGAACCATGGGAGAGCTTACTCCGGTGAGTGCCTTCTTTTTAGAAATATAAATTTTACAATCATAAATTGCCATTCATCTGATCGTTTTAGAATAGAAAAGAAGGGTAAAAAGCTCCATAAACACTCCATAACAGGTGGTGAAAATTGATGGACGCGAAGTTGGCAATGGTGAAGTAGGGCCTGTGACTCAAAGGTTGCAAAATGCTTACAAAATGCTGACAGAAGCATCAGGAGTGCCTATTCCAACTTACCAGGCAAGTTGAATGACAAAGCTCCTAGAAAGTATGATCACTTCTCCAATTCTATTTAAGAAATCATATTCAATAGATTAATGATAAGATATTAATATGATTGATCAATGAGCTTTTGATTCAGTGGTATTGGAGTTATCTCCAAAGTTGCATGGTCTTAAGTTTGAAACTCAATAGTCAAGTTTTACCAAAAAAAAAAAAAGTATATATATAATTGGAACTTCTTATTCTCTTAAGCTTCCAAAGACGTCCCGGAACTTTTAACGGATCCTACGTCTCTTGTACCTGCAGCCTGAAGATGCAAACGAGTGACTTTTCTTCCAAAGATTGAAGATTTCAGGATTCCAGTGTGTAAATTTGAATAAACAGCCCTCTCTGCCTTGGGGATTAGGGGGTTGAGATATAAGGGATGGCTGCATTTTCTTCCTGCTTATTTTATCTAAAGAAAAAGTTAAAATCCCCATTCAATGTTAATAAACAAGGTTCTGAAATCATCCCTTGCAATAAACTGTAAGAATTGTAACTGATTGACTATTGTTTAGTTTTTTGGTAAAAAATTTGGCTTCAATTCATTTTTTTTTGTATGTTTACTCAGACGTGGCACCTTGCTATAAGAACCATTTGCTGCTTATATTTTTTTCATGAAAATATTAAATAAATATGATGTAGCATAGTAAGCGTTGAAAGAAAAAACACAGTTTTAGCTTTACTGAATTTTTATTGAATAATAGCTGCCTTTAAAACAGCTATTATTGAAATTTTAAATAAATAGGAGATTTAAATACAGTTTTAAATTTTAATATTGAAAAAAAAAAATAAAAATAATCAGTTAAAAATCTAAATGTGTAATTTCGTAGATGAAAATGAAATTATCCAAATTAATTTGAATATAATAATATCGAAAATTATTATTTTTTGATATATTATGAATTTCGTGACTTTATAATATTAAAAATTAAAGTTAATAAAAAATATTATTTAATTTCTATTTAAATTTCTATTTATCCAGAAAATTCAAAACTAATTTCCTTCACATCAAAATGAATTAAATAAAAAAAAACTCAGTAAACCCTACTAGATTGATGTTCCAATTTCCATATGGAAATCCCAATAACTTCTTAAAATAGATTGATATTCCAAATCCCATATGAAATCGTTAATGGGAATCTAATTACAACAAGAAGTACAAATATATAAATATATAAATTGATGTTCTATTGCACGGCAGTTTTGCTATGGGTAAAAATAAAGAAATGGCTTATTGTTCTCAAGAAAATCAAAGAAAAGGTTCCAAGAATTTTGTCAAGAAGAGCAAAAGACCATGGTCTGATCTTTCAATCGATGTCTCTGGATTAATCTACCGACAACTTAATTGGGAAGACAGGCTTCGATTTAGTACTGTCTGCAAATCTTGGAAGACAATCCACAACGCCCTTAACACACAGCCATGGCTAATGTATTATTTTCAAGATTCTACCTTTAAATTCAGAGGTCCTCCTCTGTCCAAACTCTACACCATTAAAACAGATGATGACAAAATTCAATCTTTTTCAGATTTGAATATAATTGCTTCAAAACAAGGTTGGTTGCTCGCTACAAAAAATTGTGACAAGATAATTTTCTGCTATAATCCCTTTACTTCACAATTCAACCAGTTACCAAATTTCTTCGATTACGATTCGGGTTCAAACCCTAAAGCCACATTCTCTGCTCCTGTAAATTCCCCAGAATGTGTGATTTTTATTATAAAATGTGGTGAATTTATTTCAATTAGTTTGTATTTTTATTGTTGTAGATCTTGGAAAGAGTATAAGTTTGACAACCATGGTTTAATTGAGTGCAAGGATGTGACTTACACTGAAAGAAAATTCTATTGTGTGTTTAATAACGGAGTTTTGTGTATTTTTGGGTTGGATGATCATAATTGGAGTTTAGTAGATCCATTCTTGCCAACAATCCTACAAAATCCACTATTCATGCCAATGAAGAAAATTGAGTTCCAACAATTTCATTTGACGGAATCTGGAGGTGAAATTTTTATGGTTTGCTCTGGTTCTGATTTGCTTCCTTTTGGTTTCTTCAAATTGGATTGTAAGAAAATGGCATGGATTAAAGTCAGAAATTTGGGAAATAGAGCAATTTTTCTTAATGATGGATCAAGTTCGATTTCAGTATTTACAAGGCAGATACCAACTTTTAGTAACAAGATTTTTTATTCCTTCCACCAATCTGCCTCCATTTGGTCTTACTGTCTGGATACTCGTAAACACAAGTTATGTGAAGAGTTATATGGTTTAATCATCGAACCAGGTGCCAAAAAGATTTGGATTGATCCTCCTAATTAGGTTTTCTTTATTTGGCTTCAATTTAGGTTCGAATTTACAACTGCACAGTCTCATTGCAATCATGCTAAATCGAAGACCCATCGGTTAAAATTAAGGGTTTTTAAGTGTTGATGATCTATTCTTTTTTAGCCCAGTAACTATTTCTTTTATCTTTTGTTATAGTTTCTTAATCTCTAGCAGGTTAGAACATTTTATATAATTATTTGAAGAACAAGAACTAGTTACTTATGGACCCTGTCAATAGGAATTATATATTGTAATGTATGCAAATTGCATGAACAAAAAGTAATGAATAAATCTTTTTCTTCTTCTCTTTTCCCCTGTTTCTATGGATGGTTAATGGTATATATATGTATATAAATAGTACTGTGATGTGGGCGCAAATGAATGAAAGATAAATTAAAACTTGTCATTTAATGTTGGTTATCCAATTTCTTGATAGTAATTGTCCTTATGTGTTTAGTGAGAAGCTTTTAATTTATATATATATATATATTTTGCTTTGTTCCAATCAAATAAAAAAGCAAGATAAGTACTTGTGGTGGTATTTCTTTATTCTTGTAACTTTGCTTATTGCATTTAAATTGAATAATGTATAATGCAGAGCCTAATCTTTGCATCTCTTTTGGTATTTTTCCTTTCTTGCTTTTTTTGGATGCATTAAAGCTCATCTCTTTTATAGTGATTTAATAACACTTAAATTATTAAAAGCTTTCACAGTTCCTTAAATTATTAAAAGCTTTCACAGTTCCTCTTTTTTCACAGAAATAATTTTCTATTAGTGCATAGTACAGAGGTGTGTGGGTGAAAGAGAGTTGGGTTGGAATCCTTCTACCCTATTTTTGCCACTACAAAACAAACAGATAAAACAGATGGGAAGACAAAGAGTCTACAATTTTACAACTTGGAATCTTCTAAAAATCCTTCTAGTATATTATAATATATCTGTATGTGTTTTTTTATACTGAATGCCCTAAAAATATTATGTTAAAATTAAGTAATTGAGATTTTTCTAATGATTATGCTGATATTTGTTAATAATTTTATTTAATTACAAAAACTATCAATTCGAGCGATAGATTAAAATATTCTTAATTCGCAGCACAGGTTAAAATATCATTATTTAGCTCAAAAAGAAACATTTACCTTAGTTAATTTTGCATTCACTAAGTTGCTATGAAAGTTTTTTACCGTACTTGAGAGTGTTTTGGAAGGCCATTTTCATTAAATTTTTACCTTTACATTTTCTTTTTCTAATTGCCAAAAGAAAAAAGGCTTGGAGTAATAAATTGATGTAGTTGTAAATGTTGCCATTTTATTAGTTGTAGAGAATTTTTACAGTGTCAGCATGTGAATCTCTCTTGTCTTGATGTTAAAAGTTAAAAGTTAAAAGTGGACCCTAAAGCTCAAACCTCCAACAAAATCTGAAACAAACAAATAAGTGTATGAAGTGTGACTTCAAGAGAAACTCTTTCCGTATCTGTCATGTAAGCAAAAGCTCTAATTTGAATTATAAATTTTCTCCAAATTTTCTGAAAGTATTTACTGATCATCTGCTATATTAAACTTCTTATTGAAAAAAAAAAAAAGAATGTATATGGGAAATTATTTGTACTCCAAACTGAAGCAAATTCAAAAAATTTACTCAAATCCTAAAAGGGTTACCATGCATTACCAAACAAACATATTACATAATGGTAAATTGTCCCTTTTAATAATTCTCATATCATAAACTTTATTCTCTTTTTTATTCTGTTGTCTTAAAGACACCCCAATCCCCACCAGCAGCCCATCAACTTTTTGCCTTGGGATTCTGCCATGAACATTGTACCACTTCATGGGGCTATAATTGTTTTCAATGCACAAATGATTTTGATTTGATGCCACACATAATAAAAGTATAAATAAGATCAGCATACCCTATTCTACACATACATATATATCCATAAAATAAAAATTAAATAATTTAGAAAAAAAAAAGAAGAAATTTTATATCATATTCTTTGTTTTTGGTTTTTATTTGGTCTTATGAATCATAATATAGACCCATATCTTTCAACTGTTAAAACAATATCAGTGATGCAGAGAAAGCTTGTAGCTCTTCTAAAGCTGTTCCACGACAGCCTTCTCTGCTTCTGGTACTTCACCTTCATGAAGCTTTTGATAGATTTTCTTTAAGCTTTTCTCAGTTCAAAATCTTGATTCTAAATTTAATATATATATTTATATATAAAATGAACTCTGCATTTGAACTCTTACTACTGTTGTACAAATTATAAAAACCATATTTATACATATATATAAAAATAGTAATATAGTTTTATACTGGACCATACAAGCTATAATGCAAAATGAAAGATGGAAAATAAAATATCAGATAGAGAGGGAACATATGATCTAGAGGATTGACAGATTTGAAAGGTTCAATTGGCATGAAGTTTGATTCATGACCCATTTGATCTGAATTGAATATAAATATATATATATATAATACAGTCCAAGATTATTATAATAAATAATGTTGTTAGAAGGTTTGAATTGACCAAGCATATTATGTATTGGGGATAACTCATACACAATTAGATGTGCATGCCTCTAATTAATAACCCAAAAAAAAAAAAGGTGAAAACAGAAACCTCCAAATTAGACCAATAACAGAACAAAGCTAAAACTAATTAGCTCAAATTGGAGAGACATTAGTTGAAATGAGCCTTTCAAAATCCATCCTAAAAATCAAGAAATGCCCATACATAGTAATATATGAAGGCAAAACTAAAAAAAAAAAAAGAGAGAAACCAATTACAAAATTAATTAAAATAAAAACTTAGTTTAATCATCACTTCATCATAGAATACTCTTCTTGAATCCTACCTAGCATCTCATAAACAGCTGTAGCTATCTCATCCACTGAACTCAGCTTACAATCATCTTCTACCTGCATTCAAAAAATCCCACTATAAAATTTCTTGGTTTTAGTTGTTTAAAAATATTAATTAAATTAAAATTAAAATTAACTAACCTTAACACTGAGAGAATAAAGCACAATTTGGCCAATTGTTGTGACATTTAAGTGAAGAATAGTGAGTCTCATAGTATGCAACCCAGAAACAACTTTCAATAGCTGTTTCGGTCTCCTTTTTGATCTTATTTTGAGGTTTGCATGACTTTCCACCATTGTCACTTCTATGTCAGCTATACTCAACTCAGTTACACTCATTGTTTCATTCACAGTTGGTACTGAGTTTTCTCCTCGACTCGAACTAGTTGAGTACTGTGGGAATGTAAAAAACTCTGAGAAAGGCAAATTAGAGGCAACTGCAGCTTCACCATCAGATTTTTCTTTTACTTGTTTCTGACCACCAAGGAATTGCAGTCGCTGCTCCAGCTCCTTCACAAAATTAATGGCGCCCCCTATAATAGACGCTTGGTCCCCCTAATAATTAAAATAAAGTTTAGTGACAATCAGTGTAATTTTTGTTGTCGAAGCAAAAGTAATTGTTCGAAACACAAATGAATAATAAATAAAATCATTATTGCTAATTTACCCTTTGAACATAGGAATCAGGCATTAAAGATCGAAGAACAGAGAGATATTCATTCATTTGCTTTCTTCTATTGCGCTCAACAGCAATGTGAGTCATTCTTTGATTCTCAATCTCTTCTTTGTTTTTTCTACTCCTGGATCGACGCCTCTTAGCACGAGCAACAACAGCAGCAGGAGGCATAGTTGATGATGAAGTGTCTAATAACATGACATTGTTATTAGCATCAGGACATGGGTTAATTTGAAGCATTTCACTGAAATTAGGCAACATGGAAGGTGATGAAGAAGAGTTATTATTCCAATCACCATGGAGGAAATTATTTTCTGTTTGATTCTCGAGAAAATTGTCAAAAGAAGAACCAACAGCAGCAGCAACAACTTTGTCTTGATGATCATGATCTTTATTTTCTAGGTGGGAAAAGTCATAACTCCAATTCCCTCCAAACAAATTGTAGAGTTCTTTGGTAGAGTGACCAAAGAGGTCTTGTTGATAGACTACAGCCTCTAGTGCCATTTTTTTTTTTCCTTTTTTTTTTGGGGGGGGTGGGGGGGGGGGGGGGAAGGGTTTAATTACCTTTATATCTTCTCACTTTCTAAATTAATTTCTTTCTATAAATATTTTTGTATATTAGAAAAATTTTTATTATTCTTATTCTTTCTTTTCTTTAAA
>CANXYC010894471.1:0-68190 GCA_948193065.1 Aleurites moluccanus | reverse complement strand
TTTGATATGTCATAGTATGATTTGAATTTATAATATGATTGTATGTAAGATTCAGAATGTGGGAGTTCTACGGGTTTATGGTGGCCTTAAGCCTACCCTTGCCCTAGGACCGTCGCACCACTGGAGTTGGGGTGTGACACTCTAGTACCATAGAATCTTTAATTATCTTCGAGCCTTTAAGTAACTAGAGTAAGAATGAAGGGTATAGAGATAGCAAATAAACTGAGATTCAAAGATCGAGTTTGAAGAGTCTCTATGAGAGAAATTCTTAGAAGCTTTGATTTTAAGAGAGGAAATCTTAGAGAGAGAGAGAGAGAGAGAGAGAGAGAGAGAGGGAGAGAGAGAGAGTAGCGAGAAAGTAGATATGGAGACAGAGAAAATTTGAGAAATTTTCAAAAATTGGAGATGGAAAAATTAAGAATTTCAAAATGAGAGCTGCGACAAATAGAGATAGAGAGGAACAAAAAATTTAGGGTTAGGTTAATGGGAGGTAAGAATTAAGATATTTATAGTATAATTATAATATTATATGTATAAATATACTTAATATATATATATATATATATACTAGTATAAACATTTAGTATAAGTATCAATTATTTTATTTTAGTACAGTTTCAATTCGGTTTGGATCAATTCTTAGTATGAGTATCAACTCATCTCTGATATCGTATAGAAAAAAACTCTCTCATTCCAATTCAGTTGGATTATTTCTTCATCCCTTGAATATTTTTATTTTCAATAATTTTTTTATTCGAAAATTCTAGTGGAGTCGGGATATCTACATCCTTAATATTTAAATATGTGTGTGAAGGCTCGAAGATGCAATATTTTTCCTCTCATTGTCTAAATAAATGAACAAATAAACTATATTATACGTTGTTATTAGTGAAATTAATACGTTGGTTGATGATGCTATACAATAATAAAAATTAAAAGCCAACTGTCAAGAAAGTCGAGGAGGCTGTTGTGTATTTTTACACAGTAGTCTCTCATATTTCTCATTTTAACTATTTAAAATTTTTAAAAAATTATATTTTGATAGTGTTTGATATAATAAATTTATCGATATATTTTTTTTATGCTAAATAAAAATTATTTGGACATCTAAAAATACATTATAAATGCGTTAAATTTAGATCGTTAAATATAATACATAAAATTTATAATGCATTTTTAAATGTTCAAATGATTTTTGTTTAGCATAAAAAAAAAATATATCAATGGATTCATTACATCAAACACTATCAAAATATAATTTTTAAAAAATTTTATAAAATTTTTTAAATAGTTAAAATGAAACACATGAGAAATTACTATGTAAAAATAAACAACCCCATCAACCGAAAATTTAGGCTTTGATTGGAAAATGGAAAGTTGACATGAGGACTATATTTAATGGAATTAATACGTTAGATGGATGCTGCTATATAACAATAAATTTAAAAAAAAAAAAAAAAAAAAAAAACTACCAAGAAAATTTAGGCTTTGATCGGAAAATGAAAAGTAGACATTAGGAACATTAATTAAAGGGTTAATTATAATTTTCTTCTTGTAGAATGACTCATTACATTAAGTTTTCTTTAACTTTTCAAAAATATACTAAGTCTCCCCTACCAATGTAATAATATACTACTAGACTCTTCCTTCCAATTTTGCTGTTAGTCTCCTGTTAATCAACCTTACAAGAGTAGTAAAAAGATCAAAATACCTTTATTCTTTATTTTTAACTAATTACATTCTATTTTTGTTTTAAATTTTTTTTAAGGTTAAAAAATTTATTTTTATATTTTTGACAAATTTTAAAATAAAAAATAAAAAAAAATATTTTTTATTTTTTATTTGTTATTTTTTATTCTAAAAAATAATTTAAGAAGAAATTAAATTATTTCTTCTTAAATTTTTTAATACAAATAAAAAATTTATTTTCATATTTTTGATAAATTTAAAAATAAAAATTAAAAAATATTTTTTAAAAAATATTTTTATTTATTATTTGTTATTTTTTATTTTCAAATTTGTCAAAAAGTATGAAAATAAATTTTTTAACCTTAAAAAAAATTAAAACAAAAATAAAATATAATTAATTAAAAATAAGGGTTAACTAATAGTAAAATTGGACGAAATGGTCTAGTAATATATTATGACATTCGTCAGGAGTGAGTTAGTATATTTAAAAAAAAAAGAGAAAATTTAATGTAATAAATCTATAAAAAAAAAATTATAATTAATCCATAATTAAAAGGTATTGCATTGTTTTTTCTTTACGGCGGCTAGCCGGCTACTGAATTACTATACTACTTACTTTTGTTAGAAAGAGGGAAAAAAAATAAAGAATTTAAATAAGAAAATCAGTCAATTTTCAAGAGTGTACAAAGATAACAAATAAATAAATACATACACAGGCGGCATAAGATTTTTTTTATCCCCTCATATCGCTGTATTTTAATGATAAAATATTTAAAAAAAATCATGTTTTTTACATTTTATATGAAATTTGACCAAATTGGAAGGAATCATGTTTTCGGAATCTGACCAAATTGGATAATTTCAATTGAATTTTTTTTTTTAGCTTTTTATCTATCGATTTAAAGGTTGGATAGAATTTAAAAATACAGGACAGGAAAATAACTCAGTAGCATAAGGATATATTGTCTTAAATAAAATATTTACATTTATATATGTAAAGACCATTTTAAAAAAAAAGAAAAATTAATAGGATCATGTCAATATATATATATATATATATATATAATCGGTTTAATTTAAATCAAACTAAATTTTAAAAATTCGAATCGAATCTTTATAAGATTAATCGAACATATATATTTTGATTTTTTAATAAAATATATATAATTATTAAAATATATATATTTAAAAATAAATATATAATATATATAATTCGATTAATTATATTATTTTAAATTTTTTTAATCAAATTAAATAGAATAAAATTTATAAAAATAAACCGAACCGAGTTCAACACTAGAGTTGAACACCAGAGTTGAAAATATATAACCTGTGGTTCTTGCCTAGAAACTTTGAGTCAGATTCTTCTTTTTTCAGCTGGATACCATATAATATTATAATTTAATAAATTAAATTGACTGATTAGATGGATAGAATAAAATATGTAATTTGATATTGTTGGTTATTATTAAGGAGTCAACGGGTCAATTTGAATTTTACTTGAGATATACTTTTGACTTTGACATTTTATGGTGGAATAGTATTGGAAATGGGATCCACATTCATAGCATTACAAACTGGGGACAAATTAGGATTCAATGTTGGGGACCAGAGTAATTTGAAGGAAAATTCAGAGAGGAAGATAAATGCTGATAGTTACTCCTTTAGGTTTTGTCCTTATCTAAGATGGTATCAGGAGACAAAGTAGAGGAGGCCACTAATTCCACTTGGACCCATATGAAAAGGATCTTTTCATTTTCCTCCCCACACTTGTTTCTTCATTTCCATATGAATTTTGATGATTCTTATTTTCAATTTGAAGTTTTACAATGGAAAGTATATAGGAAAGAAAGTTGAATCTTTTTACTACTTTTTTTAATATTAAAAATATATTTCAATTCAAAATATAATTAAAAGAGTTGAAAATTTTAAAAGTCAAAAATTCTCATAAATAAATTTAATAATTTATCAAAATAAAAAAGTTAAATGATGTCTGATAATTAAAACTTTTAAAATATATATTATAAAATAATTTAAAAATATTAAATATTATTAATTTTAATTTTAAATGTTAAAAAGTGTTATCAAACACTGTCTTAATAAAAATAACCACATAAATTCATTTTATTTGAAATTATACTATCAAATCAAATTGAATATTGAAGCCATTCATAGAGAGAGTTTAGTGAATGACAGAAATTGATTTTTCATGTGCAAAGAATTCATGAATAAGCATGTTTTTTTTTTTATTTTAAAGCAGCCTAACAAGCTTGCTTCATTCTTTGGCCATCATTCTTAAAAGGGAAGTCTTTATATATTCAACCCAACATATATATGTATATATCAAAGTATTAATTAATAAATCTAAAACATTTTTAATAGGTCTATTACAATATTAATTAATAATAAAAATAAAATTCAATATATTAATTATTAATATCAAATATAAATAAAATATTAAATTAATATCATTAATTATCAGAGATGGATGTATGTTAAGATAAAAGGAGACACGTGTCTCTTAATTTTTTAATTTTTAATATAAAATTATTATTTAACCCTTAAATTTATAAAATTAATAAAATAATCTTTTTATTTTAAAAAATTAACTTTTCAGTCTCTAAAAAAGTCTTATTTAATATCATTTTCTTTTATTTTTTTCCCTTAATTTTTAAATTTTTTAAAATAAATTACTATTTAATTCTTAAAATTTACTAAAATTAATTAATAGTTATTCTATTTTAAAAAATTAATTTTTTATTCTCTAATATAATATTATTTAATCTCTTTTTTTTTTCACTTTTTCTTTTTCCTTCATTTTCTTTCTAATTTTTCTTTTATTTTTTTTTAATTTCCTTCAATTGTTTCAATAATATTATAATAACTTTTAATTATTTATAATTAAAATATATGTTTGTTTGATATTTTTTTATTATTTTTATATTTTTAAATAAATTTATTTTATTATTATAATATATTTTTTAAAAAATTCTTGCATTAATCCTATTAATTATAATAATTAGAGCGCAATTGCATAAGAAAATACTATTTCGAAGATTTGATTAATTATTTCGAGACAAAACAACATTCTATACAGTAACTTTGATTTGTATAATAATCAAATGTCGGTATTGTAATTGAAATGTGTAAATTGTTGGTGTTGGGTTAAGATTTTAGAACAAGTTTAACATTGAAATTAAATAACCCGTTGATCACGGCTTCTTGGACCACATCCATTTTTGACTCCGTGTGTCTTAATTAAGACATTTCTTTTTCTCACTATTGAATGACTTTGTTCTTGATTTGGAATCCTCAACTTTCTTTGGGATGATTTTGTGGTAGAAAATCAATTTGAATTGGAGCAATTAGAACCTAACTAGAAAAGTCCAATATAAACTAATTAAATAATTGAATGCTTCCACGTTTCTGAATTTATGTCAATATCCATCGAATATTCCTTTGTTTATGCTGATTTCAAATTTTTTAAAATTTATTTACATAAATGATTATTTGAAATAAATTTAAAAATAAAATTATAAAATAAATATTTTAAATAAATTTAAATATTTAATCATTTTATATAATTATTTATTAATGTAAATATATTAATATATATTAAAAAGAAAAAAATGTGTATATATATAAAATTCTAAAAATATTAATAATATAATATGTATAAAAGCATATGTTCTAGAGGGAAAAAAAAGTGTAAATATATGCAATCAGAATATGAGTTTGTATTGAACTCTTGGTCAAATATTAATTTTATAAGATTTTAACTATAAAAAAAAAATTCAATTCACTTATAAATATATCTCCTTAAACAGTTTTTTATAATTTTATACAAGTTAAAATATTGAATTAATAAATTTTATTTGTATTTTAAAAATATTGAATTAGACTTTTATATTTTTATAATATACTTTTATTTTAATAAAATTTGGTTGATATTTTTTTAGAATTAATTTATATGATTCTCAAATTATACTTACTTGAATTGAATTGAATTAATAATATTAAATTCTTGAACTAAACTGTATTAAATTTTTAAGATAAAATAATATATAAAATTTTTATATATGAGATTTTTTAAGATTTTAGATTTTAAAATCTCTAATTTTTAAAATAATTTTTAAAATTTTAAATTGGATCATACCATACTCACTCGAGTGTATTTGAATGAATCAATAACTTTTATAACGTTTTTATTTAACTTAAAATCACAACTATTGCAAACCTAGAAAAATAAAAAATTGCAATCATTTTAGACTTAGAGAGGTTTTGATAATATACAATAAAATATTATTTGTCATAGAGATTGTATTACCATTTTTCAAGCAATAATCATAATATAAAGAAAATCTCCAACATAAAACATTAAAATTACATATGAAAGAAAGATTAGCAAATGGTTTTTCAAATTTTCAATTACTATTATATATAAAAAGAATAGGAATTTTTTCAAAAATACCAAAAAAAAAAAAATTAATTTTATTGTAAAAAAAAAATTTAAAAATACTACATACCTAAAAATATTTTTTCAAAAATACTGTATATTTAAAAATATTTTTTCAAAAATATGACATATACCAAACATGTATCAAAAATATATTATACATATACTAAATATATACCAAAAAATAATAAAAATGAAAAAAAAAAACTGTAAAATTGAAAAAAAATAAAGTAAAAAAATAGTATATTTATATAATATTCCCAAAAGAATACCCTCTCCTTTAAAAAGAGAAAAAGAAAACCCTCCAATCCTAGGAAAGTTTTAAAATATGTCCAGCCCACATTGTTAAAACTAAGCCTAGCTAGTTGGGCCGAGTTTCAACTAGTCCAATGTTATTATTGAAATTGGGAAATTATTGAATTAGTATATGATAAGTCTAGATTTATTTGTGAGTCGGATCATATGATTTAAATTTACGAACAAAATTACGAATCCAACAAGTTTAAATTTTAAATATTTTGATAATGGGCAAAAATCAACCAATCCAAGAGGCGGAAAATTCATGCTTACCTCCCCCATATACTGGAAAGTTTCTCTTCTCATCAATGGAAAATCTCTGTGCGATGATTTGAAATTTTTTATATATTTAATTTATATAGTTACAAGAATTTTTCTATTTTTTTCAAATTTTAATCAAAATTTTGTTTTATGATAATAATAATAAATATTTATTAGAAATAGCTATTATTTAAGATCTTTTAGATATAATTAATTAATATATACATTGCAAAGCCAAAAATAGAATGGAATAATAGGAACTAAAAATCTTGTGTATTTAGCACTAGGCACATATAATATTGTTCATTCTAAGTCCAAAACCCCTTTTCTTTTATGGTAGATGAGAAATTAATGTACTTTTAACTCCATTTTAATTTATGACTTATATCTATTCATTAAATTTGGTTCTAATTCATGGATACTGATAGGGTGCGTGTTTTTAGTCCATCTTAAAATTAAAGGCTCTCCATCACCGAAACCGTGTTGGTGTTCCATCTCTAAAAAAAGCTTTTCCAGATCCGGGCTACCGTTGGCTCTCCTTCTTTGAGCCAACAGTAGCTCCATGTTTATTCCTCTTTCCTCTTTTGGTTTTATAGCCTTTGTGTTCTTGTTTGCTATGTTTTTTATTGTTTTTGCTTTTAGATATGATTTTATTAGATATGTGGTATCTTGGTTGCTCCATGCATGCTATTTTGTTATCCATTTTGTGGTTTTCGGTATTGGAGGAGGATGAGAATGTTAGATTTTAAAGATTTTTAGTCTAATCTACTCAGTATCCAAGTTTCTCTCATGATGACCAGATTTTCTTCTTGGTGTGGCGTTTGGCCACTTATTTGTGAGTGTTTTGCCCCGATCTACATGGAGATCAAATGCTCTTCAACCGTTCTACTATCCTTTGGGCTTCATCAGTGGAATTTTCAAATATGCTCTGATTTAAACTTCAAGGTTGTTTGTTGTTACCACTTATGTATTTGGTGGAACTAAGAAAGTGGAGTGTATTCATTGTAAGCATCATCTTGGGATTTCTAAGTCTAGCATAACAATACAATTTATTTGACACTTGAAAAGTTGTACAGCTCAAAAATTAATCACGAAGGGACAAAAGTAAATCACTATCTCTACAACCAAAGTCAGAAAGTGTGAATGCAGTTAAAAATCGAATGTATGATCATGCTAATGTTAGAGAAGTTTTTTCTCATATGATTTTAGTCCATGAGTTGCCCTTTTTATTTACTAAGTATAAAGTGTTTAATCTTTTTATGATAATTATAAGTCCAAGTTGGAAAAATATAACTAGAACAATTGTAAAAAATGATTGTATAAGTGCCTATGAACGTGAGAAAAATAAGAAAATGGCATTATTGAAAGATGTGGATAGGGTTAGTGTTACTACTTATTTGTGGAAATCTGGGGTGGAAGCTATGGAATATATGGTTGTTACTTGTCATTTTATAGATTCTAATTAGAATTTGTAAAAGCTTATTTTGAGCTTTCGCAATATACCTCCTTCACACTCTGTAGTTGTAATTTGTGATAAGATGCAAAAATGTCTAGTACAAGTTGATGTTAGTTTCAGTTGATAATGCTAGTTATAATGACCGGTGGTTATTAAAGTACAGTGGAAACCAGGGCATGATACCACTTATATGTGTGTTCAGTTGGCTGATGATAAGCCTTGATTATGGGATATATTCAATTTTATAAAAAATGAATAGTATCCATAAGGGGCATCAAAATCATATCACGGGACAATAAGGCAATTGGCCAGTGACTTCATTCCAAATGGTAATGTACTATATAAAAGGGCATAGGATAATATTCACCTTAGATGTGTGATAAAAGAAGAAGCCCAACAGATAATGGAGTGGGTTCATGGTGGTAAGGAAGGACCACATATGAATGATTTTGCTCTGGCAAGAAAGATAATGAATTTGGGATACTTTTGGCTAATCATGAATGAAGATTATGCTAGATATGTACAAAAATATCATAAGTGTCAGATATTCGCCAAGCTTCAAAGGCGACCTCCTGTTTCATTGCATCAGATAGCAACTCTATGTCCATTAGCAACTTGGGGTATTGACGTCATTGGTTGCATTAGTTTGAAGTCCTAAAATGGGCATGAATATATTTTGGTAGCCATTGACTATTTCACAAAGTGGGTGGAAGTAGCCTCTTATTAGGTGCTAAATGTAAAAAGGGTGACACACTTTATCCAGACCATTATAATTTGTTGATACAAATTACCTTTTGAGATAGTAATAGACAATAGCCCACACTTTCAGAAGGAGGTGGTTAGTTTGCTCAAGAGTGAGAAGATTCAGCATCATAGGTCTTCACCTTACCATCTGCAAACTAATGGGGCAGTTGAAATAGCAAATAAAACCTTTAAGACTATTCTGCAGAAAATGATCACTAGTCACAAAAGTTGGCACGAGCATCTTCCATCAACATTATGGGGATATCAGACTTCTATACGCACCCCAAATGGGGTAACCCCTTATTCTCTGGTGTATGGAATGGAACCAGTCCTTCTAATTGAAATGCAAGTTTGGTCTACAAGGGTCGTGTGCAAAAGTCAACTTGACGAAGCAGAGTGGATCAAAGGATATCACAACTAGCTAAATGCCATAAATGAGAAGAGAATAGGTGCCTTGTATCAAGTTTAAGGTTATTAATAGAGGCTGCTAGACATTTTAATAAAAGGATGACTGGCAGAGGGTTGGAAGAAAGAAACTTGGTATCGAAGAAGGAAACTTGGTATAAAAGAAAATCAGAGCTTCAATTCATGATCCAAGAGGAAAGCTTTGATTCATGAGTCATACTCATGGACATGGACAGAAATGAATTTTCGAACCCCTATAATTTGGATTAGTTAAAAATATACTTTGTATAATTCCTATTTTAAAGTGAGTTTTGCAATTGGAACTACGAAAACTTGATTCTCCCAAAAAAAATATAAAATATAAGTAAGTAAATTTTGAAGATATGCAGGCAACCCATTTTTTAGGTACAGTCCAAATCATAATAAAATCTTATTCTTTGTGCCAAGATAACTCCATTAATTGATTTCTTTTGCTAGCTCGCTAAGTTAAAAATCTAAAAAAGTGGCTTAGACTAAAATTAGAACAGCTCGATGAGTTGCAAACCTGAAAAAGTGACTCGGATAAAAGTTAGAGTAATTCAAAAAATAGAAAAAGGAGAAAATAATGAAAAATAAATGAAAGATATCTTATTGGATTTCAATTATCTTATTCTGACAAAAGACCAAGTTATTTTGTAATTATGTTTCATTTATCAAGTCATAGCTCAAAATTTTGTTTTATCCATCAGAGTCAAGTCATAAATAAAAAATTTTATCTTGTTTTATTCAATTGTAATAAATAAATCCACAAAGTTCAAACAAATATCAAAAGAGAAACAACAAAGTCTTAGCAATCTAAAATGTTTGGACAGAATCTAAAAATAAAATAAGTATCTCTAGCTTTGAGTCTTCCTCCTCCTAAGGTGAATATCTTTGTTATCATCAGAATCCCTGTCATTAGCTGGTCCTATAGAATCCTTGTCATCAGCCGTTCCCACGGAAACCTTTGGTGCAACTGTAGCTTCTACCTCCTCACTAGCTAGTACCTTCGTCTCAGTGTCAATCGTAGGTCTAGGATCGTCCTCGAACTCCATATCCACCTCTAGCTCATTTTTCAAGTTGACCCTCATAATCTTATCAATAGGCCAAACAGAAAAAATAAATTAGGCATCATAACCCTTTAGCCTATCTAAAAATCTCGCTGGTATGAAAAAGCGCATAAATATTCTCCAGCCATTCATTATGACTTGGGCAACAGTACCATAAATCAAAGATGTGGGAAAGATAGCTCCATCTGGAGGGACACCTTGAGACTGGCCTATCTGCATCAAAATCCTAATCCCTTGATAAAATGTGGTCATCGTGATGCCCATCAAGTAAACTATCCTATAACCATAGCTCATGATGATGAAAGAGCTAATCTCATAACAAGGACAGTACCATAGCAGATCCTCAGGAGCCATCTCTAAAAGCCAGGTAGTCCACTCCCTCTGTGAGCTAAAACAAATCAAGGTTTGACATATTAAGGTGGTCTTTAAGCCAAATCTAAGTCATTCAAAGCAAAGTCTAGATCAGAAGTCAAAAAGAAAATCCAAACAGAAGGGAACCAATGAAAGAAGAAAGTTTGTACCTGAAGGATAACTAGGTTCACTGACCATGACCCCTTAACTCTGTAATTAACATCCAAGCTAAAAAAGGTTACTGCCAAAATCAGACCAACAATAGATGATCCCTGCTCCATTTGAGTAACTAACTCCACCACCCATATATCTCCCCATCCAGGAGAGCTAGAAAATAAACATCTAGCTGTCGGACAAAACACCAAAGCCAGCATCCTAAATTTTCGCCTCCGAAAGATCCTCATGGTCCCTCGAATCCTGGAACTCCTCAATCAATGCAACTAGGTTAACCTAATCACCTAGCACCATAGAGCAAGCTAGATCATAACTCAAACATAAAAGCCTCATGAAATAAAGAAAATAGCCAACCCTATACTCTAGGATAGCTAAAGTAGCATACAGATTGCTACTGAGAATAGTGTTGAATTCCTCAAAAGTGGGACACATCTCTTAAATGCTAGCTCTAAATTAGAAAAAATGATCAGTCGGGTCCCAAAAATTCAAACATGCCTTGATGAAATCCTAATCCACTTTCATTCCCCTCATGGTCAAAATAAAACTTATCTCATACCTGGCTAAATTAATTCTCTCAACCTTGTCCAGGTTTTTGATCCATATGAACATATAGTGACTAAAATAAGGCTCAATAGGAAGGAAAAAACGAGAAAAAAAATGATTTTGAAGTGAGAAAGTCAAGAAAAAAGATTAGAAAAGATGATGGAAAAGAAATGAGCAAGTTAGATTGACTTTTCTGTAGAAAATAGGGCTATATATAGGCAAAAAT
Source organism: Aleurites moluccanus (assembly GCA_948193065.1). Lineage (NCBI taxonomy): Eukaryota > Viridiplantae > Streptophyta > Magnoliopsida > Malpighiales > Euphorbiaceae > Aleurites > Aleurites moluccanus. The sequence continues at coordinate 56,500 of CANXYC010894471.1, read as the reverse complement.
GGATAGAATCAGACTAGAGCGCGAGTAGTGGCTGTGGCGCCACCGCCTTGCCTAGTTGGCAGCATCGCCACAGGCTTGTAAAAATGCTAGTGGTGCCACCCTTCATGACCGGCAGTAGCACCTCTTTTAACCGGCGGCAACTCCCTAGCTCACCGATAGCAGCTACATTTTTTGGGTTTTCAAACTACAGAACTTCAGAGTTGGGTTTCTGTGGTATTTTTAGAAAATAAATTGCATAAAATTTGCATAAATTGTGCATATTTTTGCATAAAATTGCATATAAAATTGAATATATCCTAGAACCAAGGTTTATCATCAACCAATTGAACCTGCATACAAGTGGTATCATATCTTGGATGTCGTCGTACTTTAATAATCATTGGTCAGACTATTTCAATACCCATCATGTCTATCATGGAAGCTAAAGTTGTCAAAGTATCGACAAATTGATTCTTAGCTCGAGGTAAATAATAAAAAGATATCTCATAAAATTCTCAACGAGATCATTTACTTGTTGGAAGTAAGGCATCGAATGTTCTTCTTTTATCTTCCATTTACCAAGAACTTGAGAAACAATTAACAGCACATTCCAAACCACATATGCATGCCTCGTATTCAGCCTTATTATTGGTTACTTCAAAAGTTAGCTTGATCGCCATGGGCAAATGATCCCCATATGGCATTACCAACACGACATTAGTGACGAAACCCTTGCTATTAGTTGCACCATCAAAGTACATCTTCTACACTTCTGGTTCCACCTCCATGATATCTTCATCTGGGAATTCAAGTTCAAAAGAGTCATTATTTTCCACAGGAGCTGCAACCAATTGGTCAGTTATGATGCTTCCTTTGATTGCCTTTCTTGAAATATATTTCAGATCAAATGTCGTGAGAACTGCCAATCATTATGTTATTTTGCTGTCAAAAACTGACTCTTCCATAAGGAATTTCAAGGGGCTCTTATCAATGATAACATGCATGTATATGAACCCAAGTAATATTGCAACTTATGACATACCCAAACCAGGGCCAAACATAACTTTTTCAATTTGATTATACTTGAGTTCATGAGTAAGCATGCGTTTACTTAAGTAGTAGATGGCATTTTATTTATGGGAATCGGCTACATTCTAAGTGAGCATTGCACCTATAGCTTTTTGATTTATAGACAAATTCAGTAACATAGGTTTCCCTAGTCTTAAAGGCTACAAAACAAGCAGATTCAACAAATATTCTTTAATCTTTATAAAGGCTTGTTGGAACTCATTATTCCGTTGCTTAGGAGCCCCATTTTTCAAAAGTTTAAAGACAGGACCGCATGTGTCGGCCAGTTGAGCAATGAACAGACTGATGTACTGCAAGTGCCCTAGAAAACCCCTAATATCCTTTTTCTGTTTTCAGAGTCAGCATATCCAGAATAGCCTTCGACTTAGCTGGGTCAACTTTTATTCCCTTCTTACTAGCCATGTATCCCATAAACACCCCAGAGGATGCACCAAAAAGGCATTTCATAGGATTCAATTTCAAATTGTATTGTCTAAGTTTAAGGAAAAATCTCCTTAGTGCGTTTAAGTGCCCTTCCACCATTTCAGAATTTATCACCATATCATCCATATAAACCTCCACATTTTTGTGAATAGTGTCATGAAAAATAATGGTTGACATTCTCTGATAAGTTGCGTCGGCGTTCTATAAGATAAATGGCATGACTCTATAGCAATAGGTACCCCATTCTATGACGAAAGTTGTTTTTTCCTTATCCAGGAGATTGACCTGAATTTGATTATAACCCGTATATAAGTCAGTCAAAGAGACTACTTCGGAACCTTCCATGTGGTCTACAAATAGGTCAATGTGAGGTAAAGAGAAATCATCCTTCGAGCAAGCCTTTTTCAAATCTCTATAATTCACACACATCCTTACCTTTTCATCCTTCTTCGATACTAAGACTATATTAGCTAACCATGAAGGGTAAGTAATTGGCTCAATGAACTTATTTTTCAATAACTTAGCAACTTCCTCCTTGATCTTTAATGACCATTCTGCCTTTAACAGTCTTAATTTCTGTTTGACAGGATTTACATGCTCATATGTTAAAATTTTGTGAACTGCTATACTTGGATCAATTTTAGTCATATCCTCAAGTTCTCATGCAAAACAGTCCATGAATTCATGAATTTCTTGGGACAGGAAATTTTTATCGTGGTATGAAGATGTAATGTATGTGAATTTTGGATTATCTTCTATGTCAAGATTAATTAATTCTTTGCTTTCCATTTTTATTTCAGTTATTTTATTTTATTTTGATGTCTCAGTTTGATTGGATTCATGAAAGAAATGTCTGACAAAGGTATATAAAAGAAAAAGGTGAAACTTTTATTGCGAGAAACAACTCCATCGTCGTGGGTTACATAATTGAAAGAAAAACTAGAAAGGTCTTTTACAGACTCTACACAAGGAAATGAAAACTCAAACTCAAAGGACTCCAAGCTAGGACTCAGACTCGAACTCCGACTCAAACTCTATCTCAGTTTCATCAAGGCAGACTATCTTCTCATAGTATCAATTTTGTAGTAGAGGAAGTGGCTTGAATAAGTTTTATAGGTTCTGCTTCTACTCCGCCTTGAATCATGAAAACATTCTCAAAGAGAGTAAATTTCATTTTTTCTTCCCAATCCCTTCCCAACATATAGATTAGTTCACATTCCTTTAAATTAATGTCATCACTAGTTTATTTTTACAATAAATAAAACTCATTTATTTTCAAAATAAATCTTGCTTGATAAAAATATGTACTGCATTTCCATTCATTCTCTAGGAGTGAATATAGGGTTTCAGGTGGAGAAAAAAAATAGTAAATAGCCATCTCGGCAGAGCACCACTACCGGAATATCATCGAGAACTTAGAAGCCGTGGAGCCCATCTAGAAGAGAAAGAATATTGAGTTAAAAAAGTAAAATTAAATTGTGGGAGTTGGGATTTGTTTTTATAATTTTAATTACAAGCAGATAAGAGAACATGATGGAGGTGCGATTATTTGAGATTGAAAATTAATAGTTGTGATAGGTGTGTTTCTGAGAGGAAAGAGAAAGGACAAAGGATATATATATATATATATATATATTATGTTTTAGTTCTTTCTTTTGTAAGAGAGGTAGTGCAGCGTGGGAAATTATTGAGGGCAATTGATACACAAAATATATAGTGCATTATGCCCTCGAATTCGGATACATGGGATCCACTTAGAATTATGGAGAGTAGAACCCACATTCATACGAGTAAGAGTGCATTGTGCTGGTGTCTTGAATAATTTCCACGCTTTGATTACGAGATAAGAGACAATTTTTTTTAGGGATTTTTTTAAAATTATTGAAAAAATAAAAAATATTTCATTTTTATTATTAAAAAAAATTCAAAAATACTATAAATCTAAAAATATTTTTTCAAAAATATTACTTATCTAAAAATATTTTTTTAAAAATACGATATATACCAAATATATATCAAAAATATATTATATATATATCAAACATATATATAAAAAAAAAAAAAAAAAAAAAAAAAAAAACAACCGTAAAATTGAAAAAAAAAAAAAAGTCAATAAACAGTATTCTTTTTTTTTTATATATATCTATTTCATGTTTAAGAGATGAGCCGTGTTAACTTTTTTTTTTCTTCAAACTAAGATGAGTTTAGCCACATCACACATTTGAAGGGCTTAATGGATCAAGGACTCGATAGTGTTTTTCTAAGAAGTCCATGGGCATATTTATGTATTTGGCCCATAGACAAATAAGGATAAAACTACAAGTGTTATAATAAGTCGCCTATACTAAGGGAAGCAAAATAACATTGCGGTAAACTTCTAAGGTTATGGAAAAAGTAGTGAGTCAAGCTAAAAGCTATGCGATAGTCCTAATGACTAGAACAAAAAATATTATCTGGACTGGAAGTGCATTTGAAACAATAAATAATCACATTCAATAATTAACTTACATTTCTATGAGAAACCTATCGCCTTTGCCAAAATAATCCTGAAATAGATATGTTTACATTATGATTCAAATCAAGATATTCAAAAAGCTATCAGCAAAAATCAACCAAGTCATAAGTGCATATGATTTCCCTAAAACTCTGACCACGTAGCATTCCACTAGAGCACAAATTTACTGTAAATCTTTTATGCACTATTATCATTCTCAAATAACCTGACATATCTTTGTGGTGCAGTGGATGACCATCACCCCTGTAGAGTAATTAATTTAATAACCTCTAGCTCCTCACATTAGCACAATGGTAAACCAGTGCTTCCTATTAACCAAAAGCTTGTAATCATTCATTTGGTTCTACTTGAATAGAAGCTTATGCCCTTGAACGGTCAGATTTGTTAACATTCATTTCTACTATAATGAAGTAGGGATATATTCTGATTTCCCAAGTACCACACACTCTATTCATTTTATTTATTGTAGCCCACTTCTAGCATCAAATGATGATAGTTATGGCCATGTATGATCCGTTGTCACTAGGCTGTAATAGAGCCAAGCTAAGTTTTAATTTGCCCACGTTTAACTTGTTATTTTTTTTCAAATTCGTTATTTTTTTCCAAAATCAAACTCGAGTTCAAACTTCCAATCAAGCAAGAAATTATATTCAATTTCGACTCGTTTAATTATTAAGTAAACTTGAATTGAATTCGAGCTAGCTCATCAAAAATTTATTTATAAATTATAATCGAGCTCAATTCGAATTCGACTTACTAAATTATAAACTCAGAGTTCAAATTTGACTCATTTGAAACTTATTTATAACTCGTTTATGGCTAAATATTCATTTCTAATAAAATAATTACAGTAAAAAAAAAAATACTTAAAACAAACATAAAAATAAAAACATCCAATTAATAAATAAAAAATTCAATTATAAAATTAAGTATTACATATATCTTCAAAATGATAATTAACAAAAACTATATTTTTAAAAATAAAATATTAGATTATATTAATACTGACAAAATCTTAAGCTAAAACTCTATTAGTATTACAGAAATATAATTATAATTATATAATATTTATTTAAGAATTACATATATAAAAAAATTAAGAGTAAGTGTATTTAATTAAATTAAAAAAATTATAGGAGTTGCAAAATATGTTTTTGGAGTGTCAAAATTATTAGGCTAATAATAATAATAATTGAATTATTCTCGAGCCTATTAATCGAGTTGATTGTGAGTTTTTTTATAAACTTATAATTAAGTTGTTCACGAGTTTAATTGAGCCGAGCTTAGTTTTGCTTAAACTCGGCTCGTTTATTCATGAAGTCTTGAAATAAAACTCAAATTTAGCTTATTTATAAAATAAACCGGATGAGAACAAGCTTTTATCGAACCAAACACTGAGCCGCTCATAAACAGCTTGGCTCATTTGCACCCCTAACTGCCATAGATACTGGAGCCAACTCTGGAAACTCATGCGCATCTGCTCCTGGACAAGCCTGTAAGTAGACATCAGCATGTGTAGCATATGATACTTTTACACACATTTAAGTAATTAATTCAAAAGGAGAAAATTGCTTACCATCTGACAAGACATCTTTGAATGCCTCTACATACAGGCCAAATGAAGGATGGATCACGTTGAGCATAGAGCAAACCAACCTAGCAAATTATGAGGAACGATTAATCTTAGGAAAACATAATCCAGTGTTGTTAAAGGCCAAAGGCGCACTAAGGCGCAAAGGGTCCTAGAGCTCGAGGCGCAGTGCTAGGTTTCTATGATTGAAGGTTCCAACCCATATCGGTATTGAAATTGGACCAAAGATAAACTAAATTTATCTAATAGATTTTGAGTTTCTATGAGAAAGAAGGAGAGAGAAGGTAATTGTGAGAGAAATGAAGATGGCATTTAATAAAACCATTCAACACTGAAAATTAAAATTTTCAACACTGTTTAATTTTAGGTCATTTGATAACATATTACTTAAAAGTCTCAATTAAGCTAATATTTAAGTCTCAATTAAGCTAATATTTACTTGAAATGAGTCGAAAATTTTAACTAAAAAGTCATTGGGCTTCTGAACAATTTGCAATTTAGAAATTTCATTGCTTAAAATTGAGCTCTTAAATCAAAGCAAGGATACAAATTGTATAATTATGCCAAGGCAAAATCATGCATCTAACAAAGCAGAGGAAACCATAAATAAGGGAATACCTCTACCAATGCAAGAGTACAAGGATCATCCAAAATCTCAAGGCTACAGTCCGCTAGATAATTAACCTGCATCAAGTAGAAGGGAAAAGGAACTAAACATTATATAAGGAACAAATAAAAAGAATAAATTCTAACTCATTCTCCAATGATAAGATGAGGGAATTTGTACATTTACTAGTCATTTGAAGACATTATGACCCATTAACTAGATTAATAGACATGCATAGAAGATAATTGGTGGCCAAGCCAGCAGGAATGAGATTTTGTTTTCATTTCTTTTCTTTTCTAGGTACATTGGAAAATATTAGAGGGAAGGAAATACCAAGATTTTAACCTTTGACATTCTACATTACAAGGTAGGCTGTTAGCATTTACCCACTGAGCAACTAGCCAATGGATTTTTATGATTTTAGTACAATGATGATATGAAGTTTCAATTGGCATACCAATCTCAGATAGAGATATTGGGAAGTGGGTATGTAGATTGAAACTTCAAATCAGCGTAAGCATCTATAAAAGATATTGAGAAAATCCTCAAGTCCAACTCCTGAACACATTCATATTAAATACTCAACCCTGAGAATAAAACACCCCTCCTAGTCACGTATGTAAAAAGAATATCTTTTGTATGAAGAACCAAATGAACAATTAAAAACCAAAAAAAAAGTCATCACCAAGTAAACAAATATCACATTAATATTTTGAAAATAAAATTTTACACCAAAGTATTTATGAAGGATTGAACAAGGTCCACTAATTGAAGCTTAGCCCATTCCAAGTAAAGAGCAGGGCAGTCCCTATTTGGAGGATGCCTCCAAGGAGCACCAAAATGTAACCTATCCTTTGGAATTTTTCCACTTCACGCATCATCAGCAAATTTTTGCAGGGTCGCCAGGGCTTTATCTATGGCAGGATTCACCACAGTAACCTAAGATAAAGTAATATGAGGAGATATTGAGGCATTACCGAAGAATTCAAATGAACACGTGATAAAAAGCACTTGCCAAGATGCACAAATAACATGATTCATAACAAGAGAAAAAAAAAAAAAGACATATCACACCTCAAATGACTAAATAAATATCACATTTAAAGGAGAATGTAAATTCATCAGAATAAACCTGTGATGGACAACACAAGTTCACAATACATTTTAAAAGTTAAGGTTAATTCCAATCAACACATGACTAAATGAATTTGTCATACTTAACAGAATGAAAACTCATCAGATAAACTCTGGACAGACAACACAATTTCAGATTATATTTTAAAGTTTAAGGTTGCGTCCAAATCAAACTGGAGCCCTTCAGTTGCAAGACCACCATTGAGTAATTTCTTGGTAAACCAAGAATTTGTTGAATAAGACATCTTAATGAAATTGGATTTGAAATTGAATGTGTTACATTCCAAAGGATACAAAGCAATAGAAGCCCTTATTGGCTGATTGATATTAAAGCCTCCCACTCAACTGCAGATGATTCAATTTAGAGAGCTAAATCCATCGCACCACCCAACCGTCAAGAGTGCTTTGTATCTTAGGGAACTGAGTCAAGATTGAAGAACTACTATTGCTTTTTCTAATAGAGTTTTGTGGAGTTGGTTTTACATTTATGCCCTTTGTTTTTCTTTCTGATAATATAAATGAAATGTCAAATAAGGGCACAACTCATAATAAATAAAACTGAAAAGTTAATGAAATATTAGTAACACAAAATATGCTTATCAATTTACTAGCCAGCATGTCCTTGTGTAGGCAACACTTCATCTACTTAGAAATTGAAGAGTATAGTGCAGGATAAGAAACTTGAGCTAAGAAAATCAGGCACAGACATGAATAAGTAGATTAGCCTTAAAAATTAGGCATTTTCAATACTTATTGTTTGCATTCTTTCATAAATTAACCAAGAGTAACAAAATGTGGAAAAAAAAACAAAAGGGTTCAAGAGAATGAGAAGCTAGATTGTCAGGTATTATGAAACTTACCTGCAAATATGCTAAATACGCATCTATGATGTCCTCAAATGTACTAGCCTTGTCATCCAGGACCCTTCAGTTGACAATCACAACAAAGAAAAACACATACAGTATTAGTACTAAATGGATATAATTCAGCAGAACAGTTAAAGGCAATAAGTTGCAGTATTTCATAGCCTTCTATCCAAAATTACTAAATATCTATGCTCCCTGATTAACATTTGTATAAATACATTTATGTTTACATCCAGGGGATGCAAGAGCGAAGTACCAACAGAATGTAGTTTGGAACAATATGAAGCAAACTAAAAAGTACTGAGTACTAACCCATTAACAGAATCTAAGTCCCAAATAAATAATACACACATAGACACGTGTGCAAATCAGCATATAACAAAATAGAGAATTATTTGAGATCCATTACAGTTCAATATGAGGAAAAGACATAATTTTAATTTATAAGTCTAGAATCAATGAAAGCATCAATTAATATATATTAGAGACAACTAAAGTAAATGTTCTTACTTCTGGTAATAGTTGCTTTGTTTGAGTGCATAAAGCTCAAAGAGATGTCGAGGGTTTGGCCCGAGAACCTCAACAATCACTGTCCACTATAATTCAATGCAAATAATGTTAATCTCATAAAGATGCAAGGAATTAAAATAGCCCTATTAGTAGCGAAAAAGGGATGACTGGAGGAAGAATTGGCAAAAATTATTAAGGGATTCAGAATATTACAAAACTCAGCATCCCAGATATTGAGTTTCCTAAGTTCCTCCCTTTAGAGGCATTTCATCCATAATTTCATATTTAAACAAACAATCTATCAAGAAAAAAGAAAAAATTACTCACTTCTGAATGACTGAAGTAGTCAGTAACCATATTCATTTTAGCTTCTTGTGGAGTCCACCCAAAGGTCTGTAGATTAAGTGGAATGAGCAACAAACGCCAAAATCATAATATGTATTTGCAAGCATGTATGTATTTGGTCTATATCATCAAAATATAAAAATTTAATCAGATGGATAGGCATAATCTAATCAGGTGAAACAAAAATATGTTGCCTGCACAGATACAGCAGCACTATAATTGGAAACAAATTGGAAGGGAGAGAATGAAGGAGGTAAAAAAGAAGCAAGAGAGCAAGGGAGGTGAAAATGAGAAGAGATGAAGTTGGCCATTATGTGGTAAAAATTACATTTACATCCTTCATATTAACACCCAAGTACTTTCTTTTGGATCTAGGAAAGAGATCTTGGAGATCTTTTTTCCTCTTGGAAGGTAGGAATGATAAAAAAAATAATCAGCTTTTGACATTGGAATTTGGAAAACTGTCAGAATATGCTCGCGGACAATCATTTTTCTTTTTGTCTCTGCTGTTTTGATGCTTAAAAGTTATGCATACAGGTGGATAAGCTTTGCACCTTCAATGTGGCATTTTACTCTCCCATTGGGAGGTTATTAAGCGAAAACATGATGAAAAAGAGTATTGTAAACAATTAAATAATTTGTTTAACTTTGGCTGAGAAGAAACAAATCTCAGTATTCTCAGACATAGCAACAAAGCAGCAACTCTAACCAGGAAAGAAAGCATGCCTACACCCACACTATACAGAGTAAGGAGTAGCAACAGCAGTTTAAATCTGATTACCTCACGGGAGATGTATGTCTAGAAATCCAAAATCCATGTGGGTTCGGTATGAGTAGTAGCTGCGGCAACAATATTAATTAGCTCTAAATGAGAGGAGAGAAGGGAGGGAACTTACAAAAAAAAAATATCACAGTAAACAGAAAGTAAGTCTACAGAAATGTAAAAAATAAGCATAGCTAGCGTTGATAATGCAGGTCAGCTATATTCCTTGTATACTTCTAAAACCATACAAAAAAGTTACGAGGAGCAAGCAGCAAGCCCCATTTGGAGTCCATTTTGGCAACCATTTCCAGCTCAGTTACATAACACTCATTCCTAGTACCATTCACACAAGGATAGTATCCATGCAATGTTGAAGTTAAATAACAAGAATTGCATGTAAGATTCATGCCAGCAAAAGAAACAAGAGCATTGAAGCTGCAATACTGAAAATACAGAAAGAATGGATGTGCCATTACCTGTCTAGAATATTTGCAAGGTGTCGGATCCCCACTTATACAGGCTAAGCAATCCTAAAATCCCTACTACTCGCTGTCACTCATTGCCTTTATGTTGGAATTCACCAAAGAAAGCTCAATACCCCATTTTTCCAAACTCGGTCTCCATTGGGTATCATTGTTTGGAATTGATATGAATTTAAAGATCTCTAAATGAGAAGTCAAATGATATCAATTTCGTTCAATTTAGACCTGGAGTCCGTCGAAATCAGCCTCGAAGGATGGTGGTGGCGAGATTTTCTCTCTTCTCACCATTGTTGTTGTCGTCGTCGAGAAGGGTCACTATTGGTGCCATTGGATTCGTTTGAGGAAGAGGAAGCTGTTGATGGTGAAGGTTTGGATCGGTGATCAGTCGATTGGTAGCTAAAGCTCTCTCTCCCCCTCTCGGTTCTCTCTGTGTCTCATTCTCTCTCTTTCCTAAATGCAGACATCCTCTTGGCTACGTGGTTCACAGATAGACTAACACATTGATGAGTTATTTATTTTTTTATTTTTTTTATTTTTTTTTTAATACTAAATTTTCTTTGGTTTTCATTTTCATCTTTTGGCATTTTGTTGATTTTTTTTTACTGTATATTGAAGTTTAAGAATTTATATTAGAAAATTCTCTAAAATTAGGAACTTATAAAATTAAAAATTAAAAATATAGAAATATAGAAATTCTATATTTATGAATTTAGATTTAGATTTATTTTTTTACTTCAATTAATATTATTAAATTAATTAAATAAAAAGAAGAGCTACTTTAATATTTCACATATTTTAATGATTAATTGTCAATTTTTTTATGCTATTTTTTTAATTTTTAATTAGTATTTATAATTTTTCCATAATTATTAATCTAATTAGATAAATTTTTCTTTATTTTTTACGATTAATTATAATTATATTGATTAGAATTTTTATATACCTCATCTCACGACTTAAGTTATAAGTAATGTGTTTATGTCTCTTCATCGTTATAATGACTATGTATAAGAAAACAAGAACAAGATCAAGAGTCTTTGACTTCCTTTATTGCGAGACATCTATTCCACCATTAGCCTACTAATCTAATAATTATATATATGCATTATAATTTAAAATTAATTAATGGATGGTTACATTTAAAATATTTTTATATTGTTAAATTTTATTATATATAATTTTAATTTTGAAAATTGATTAATTATAAAAATTTTATAACTATAATAAGTATCTAAATTTTATTTTTGTTTAAAATAAGTTTTAATTAAATTTTTATGAATTATTTTGTTCATCAATTATTACATTATTATAAATCTTAAATAAAAATAAATGGGCATAAAACTAGTTATTGGAATAATATGGATTCAGTTTGATTATTATTTTATAGTAATCGATGGTCAAAGTTAATTTTTTATAAGTTAATAATCAAAACATAAAGAATTAGATTTTATTAATTTTGATTGATTATTTATTTTGTCACGATCTAAATCCGAGAGCATGTTACCGACATTAGGAAACATGAAAATATAAAGTTTTCAAAATTTGTAATAAGTCTAATTAATTATTAAATGATAAAACTGTAATATGACAATTGTAACAATTACAAAACAATAATTATGAGTTCATATATTAAGCAGAATCTATACAATTGTCATAACCATAATTTAAAATTTAAAATGATTAAAACCTAGTTACGGGAAACGAGTATTGGTAGGTAATTTTTCATAAATTTTAAAAGGTGCATTGTTTAGAATTAATTAAGGTTAACCTAAATTGGGTAGATTAGTAGTATGAGAAAAATAATTAGAGGATTAAATAGAATTAAAAAGAGTGTTAATTAGTTAAATCAATTAAAAAATTTAAAAGAAAAGTCTAAGTTGAGCACTTTTCGGTATTCTATTTTTAATAAATTTTAAAGCATTTTTTTATTCAATTTTTCTTCGTATACCTAAAATCGGATAAATAATTGATAAATTAAAAATACAATTGAGTAAAATTAATAAAATCTAAATATTTTAGTAGAGAAGTAAAAGAGATAGAAGAAAAAAAAAATGGTAATTTTATAATTTTAGAGAAATATAGTCAAACTTTGACCAATAATTAAAAAAATAAAAATAAATAAATAAATGGAGCAAAGTCACTTATAAATTCCAACAATCTCATAAAAATTATTTATTGAACAAATTATTCCTTTTATATATATATATATATATATATATATATATATATATATATGTTATTAATTAATATAATTTTATACAAGGAATAATTAAATAAATATAATAATTAACCAAATATAATAACGGGTCCCCATAGGGACGAGGATGGGGATCCCCACGGGGTGGGGAATACACTCCCCGTCCCCGCCCCGTTCCCGCTAACGGAAAAAAAATATTTTCCATCCCCGTCCCCATGGGGAGATAAATCAGGGAATCTCCACCCCGTTCAGGACAAATCCCCGCGGGGAACGGGGATTCCCTACCCCATTGCCATCTTTGCCAAAGTGCTAGCCAAATGAAGCATTTTCTACTAAAAAAAATATAATTTGATTAATTTTATCCAAACTAATTTAGATACAATCAAGTCTAAATTAATTTCCTTTTCCTAAAAAATCTAATTGGTTATTAAGTATTATAAATAAACCTAATTATAAAAAATTATCACCATCTTCTTCTTCCCCTTCTCTTGGCCAAAATTTCACCATAAAAATTTCTCAAAATTTTGTTCAATTTATTCTTTATTCAAATCACCTCTCCATCTTCCATAATTTTCATACCTTCATCTTCAAAACTTATCTTCTTCAAAATTGTTAGAGATTTAAAAAAAAAATTATGTTCAAGACTTCAAGAGGTAATGTTCTTATCCAGCTCCATAATTCAATTTAATGAGTTTAATTGATAATTTAGAAGTTTAATTGGTGAAAGGAAGTTAAATTAGAAATTAATCCTTAAAAATTATGAATTTCCTGTGACTTAATAGAATCTTGGGGCTGAATTTTTATGCTCTTAGAGTTAGAATTTTAAGATTATTAAAATATAAAAGTTGTATATTTATATATCTATATTATTTTATTTTAAGAAAATTTTATCAAATTCTTGTTGTGTTGAGAGATATAGATCATTGAGTAAGGCTGACTCGGGTTAGAATTTGTGCAAAGAGACCCTACTGATTTTTATAATTTTGAGGACTTAAAGTTTTGATTTAGGAGAAACTCAAAACATGAAAATCTTTCCCTCTGTCTTAGCTAAAATTTTCTGAAAACATAACAAAAATTGGATATCTACACAGTGAGTTATAAGCAAAACAGTGAGGGTTGTTCGGGTAGAAGTTGTAGGATAGATTACAAATTTCAAGTTTGTCTTCAAAATTCCACTATAAATTGTATAGAGTCTAGAAAAATCTGATTTTTAGATATATCAGAATCTCAAATATCTAGTTTTTAAGTAGGAAAAAGAATTGAAGCAATTGAATAGATATAACTTGAGATATGAATAAAAGAAGCAGAGCTGCCTAAAATTAAAAGTTAAGAATCAAAGGGTTTTTCAAAATTAACTTTAGAATTGTGTAATTGATTGTTGGTTTAGTGCTAAAATATATTCCATATGTGTTATAGCTTCAAGAAGGAAAGAAAAGGAAAAAGAGAATAAGGAGTCGGATCATCCATTTTGTCTTTGCTAGGAAAAGAAGTTACTTCTTCACTTTATATTTTGGAGGTGAGTAACATATATAGATTCTCTTACTTGTGTTTGAAATCAAATTAATTTGTTGTGAATACTACCACATTGTTCATTGATAGCCAAGAAATCTTAATTGTACATTGTTCATTGTTGCGCCTAAATGAATGTCAAACCCTTTGTTTTGAATATTGAAACTTCTTGTTTACGATAGTACTGTTGAATAAACTCTTGAATTCAATTGTTAAACATTATTCATTGTATATGAAAATTCAAATATTAACAATAATGGAACTACTCATCCGATGGAGTAAATATAAAATCATCGGACTTGTGCACAAGATTACATTGTCATCTCCAGCTAGGACAGGGGGTAAACTCCTAGCCATTCGATCTGATCAATTGTATGACTTTATTGACAGGCATGCTACCAGACTGTAGCCTCTGCCAAATTTATCAATAGTTATTGCTAATAATTGCCAAAACACTGATTCATTGATATCGAATAACCTTGAAACTTGTGTTCAATATTCCCCAATTTGATTATTTATTCATTATATTCATATTGAACGAATCACTTATCATATTGATATGTTCATTGTGCCTAACTCTAATGGCTAATTTACATTATTGTATTCATTTGTGATAACTAATTTTATTACTACATTGTTATTCTTAAACCTTCCTTATGAGAACCAAACCTCACAAGTAAGGTTATATATATATGTTATTCACTGAGTTTTGTCTCATCTCTTTTAGTGGTTGTTTTTCTTTTCAGGAAATTAATAAATAAACGCGGTTTCAGCTACAGTCTTCCTCTGCTGCGAACCACATTTATCTATGTATTCTCAGCTTTTGGTAATGAACTCAGTAGAAACTCCATGATTTTTGTTTAAAGAATCTGAGTTGTATATATATAATAGAAAGTAATAGCTGTATATTTAATTTCAGTATACTAAAATGTGATAACTTAACTTAATTTACCTATATAAAATGTGGGTATTGTGTTGATAATTATTGAAGTGCTTTATTTATTAAATTGTTAAAATGAAGTAGAGAGTATAAGAAGAATTTTTGGGAGTATTGTTTTCTACAGTTTTGATATATATTGAAGGGAGGATAAATAGGTCCTGGGATTATAGTAGAAAATATAAAGAAAATCTTGTTGTTTTTCTGTAAAATTCGTATATATGGGTTTAGAGTGCCTTACGCTTTCCTAAATCCTAGGACCGTCATATCTCCTGAAATAAGAGATGTGACAATAATATATCTCATCAATGCCACTTAAGGATATATTCTCAATCATATTACATTAACATTTGTGTTTGAAATCAAATTAATTTGTTATGAATGCTACCACATTGTTCATTGATGGCCAAAAAATCTTAATTGTACATTGTTCATTGTTGCTCCTAAATGAGTGTCAAACCTTTTGTTTTGAATATTGAAACTTCTTGTTTATGATAGTACTGTTGAATAAACCCTTGAATTTAATTGTTAAACATTATTCATTGTATATGAAAATTCGAATATTAGTAATAATGGAACTACTCATCCGATGGAGTAAATATAAAATCATCGGACTTGTACACAAGATTATATTGTCATCCCCAGCTAGGAGAGGGGTAAAGTCCTAGCCATGCGATCTGATCAATCGTATGACTTTATTGACAGGCATGCTACCGGACTGTAGCCTCTGCCAAATTTATCAGTAGTTATTGCTAATAATTACTAAAACACTTATTCATTGATATCGTATAACCTTGAAACTTGTATCCAGTATTCCCCAATTTGATTATTTATTCATTATATTCATATTGAACAAATCACTTATCATATTGTTATGTTCATTGTGCATAACTTCAATGGCTAATTTATATTATTGTATTCATTTGTGATAACTAATTTTATTGCTACATTGTTATTCTTAAACCTTCCTTATGAGAACTAAGTCTCATAAGTAAGGTTATATATATATGTTATTCACTGAGTTTTATCTCATCTCTTTTAGTGATTTTTTTTCTTTTCAGAAAATCAATAGATAAACGCGGTTTCAGCTACAGTTTTCCTCTGCTGCGAATCATATTTATCTATGTATTCTCAGCTTTTGGTAATGAACTCAGTAAAAGCTCCATGATTTTTTTTTTAAAGAATCTGAGTTGTATATATATAATAGAAAGTAATAGCTGTATAATTAATTTTAATATACTAAAATATGATAACTTAACTTAATTTACCTATATGAAATGTGGGTATTATGTTAATAATTATTGAAGTATTTTGTATATTAAATTGTTAAAATGAAGTAGAGAGTATAAGAAAAACTTTTGGGAGTGTTGTTTTCTACAGTTTTGATATATATTGAAGGGAGGGATAAATAGGTCCCGAGATTATAGTAGAAAATATAAAGAAAATCTTATTATTTTTCTGTAAAATTCGTATTTATGAGTTTAAGGTGCCTTACACTTTCCTAAATTCTAGAACCGTCATATCTCCTGAAATAGAGGACGTGACAGCAGCATATTTCATCAATGCCACTTAAGGATATATTCTCAATCATATTTCACTAACATTAAAGTTTCTGATTAACAAAACCACATATCAACTATAAATAAAATAAATAACAAAAACATTAAAAAAATAACAATACGAAGTTGTACAATTTATAATACAATTCAAATCTAACTATGATTATATAACTAAAGAAATATTAATTATATAAATATATATTGATGCTAAATAAATCGAAATTCAAGCATCGTATTAAAAGGCGAGAGTTTTAGAGTTACCCATATTTATTCCAGTCGAACTAGAGTCAGGAAACTAGTTGGAAAATCGAGACATGGCTGCTAGAGATTGATTTAGAGTTACCATGTGTCGCCATCGGAGCCACTACCAACGGTCCTAAAATTTGTGAAGGACACCACCGGCAAGATCTCACTGCCAGTAACTCGAAAATAGCCACCACTCTCCACCGATTAGCCGAAAACTACCCTTGAAGCTCCGGCCACCACGGCTTTTGATCTCTGTCTTCATTGATTTCAAGTGATGAAATTGGTATCAATGAAAAAGCTCTCATCTAAAAGTGATGAATTACACAAGTTTCGCCAGAATTTGATATATGAGTCGGCCAAAATCGGGACTGAAAGCTTTTGGTCACTTGAAAGCATTAAGTGGCGCATTTGCCACCACCACTTGTCCGTACAAGCCACCGTAAGCTCCATGGTGTTAGTCAGACGGTCCCTCGATCCGGTGACGATGGTAGTGCAGGTCATCGTCAGTTCAACCTCTTTCTCTTTCTCTCTTTCCCTCAGTTGCCCGATCCTCCCCTCTTCTTCAACCATCTGATTTGTTAGTATCTAGCCAATTAAATGCTAACAGAAAAATAAAATAAAACAAATAAAATATATATATATATATAGAGTTTAATGCACAAATTAATACATATATTAATTAATGTAAATGTATATTAGAAAATGGAATGGCTTAGTGGTTAATACCTCTGCTCCTACATCTAGATTGTGAGTTCAAATCTACATCGCCACTTATGCGTGTATATAAATGTATATATATATACAGAATCAAAAATAAAAAAGTAATAATAAAATTTGAAGATCTAAAATATTATAAAATCTTAATGAAATATTTTATATTATATTTTTAACACTTTAATGTAATTATTTCTTGCAATATTTCATCACCTTAAACAAAATAATTATTTTCTTAAAATAATTAAAAACAATTTAAACTATAAATAATTAATATTGTTTTTTATTTTTTTAAATCATAATAATAATCCATTTTCTAAAATAAAAGTTTTAATATAATTTAACAAACATAAATAAAAAATTACATTTTTCTTAAAATAAATAAAATATGTTATAAATATAAGATTTAAAATAATTAAGAAAATTGGGTCATTAGATTTAATTATTTTTATAATATAATATAATAATATACTGACTAAACCTTTATAATATAATAATATACTGACTAAACCTTTAGTGCCATTACTTTATCAATAGAAGTGATTCTATCTATTGTTTGATCATCTGCTTTAAATTTTAGCCATTTAAAATAACGAAGAGCTATCTATTTTTAAGGTAATTAAAAGTTATCCTACAACTTTTTACCTGTATTAGTATTTATTATAAATAATTAATATTGTGTGTCTTATTTAATATTATAGGCCTCTCTAGTTGTAATTCAATAAATAAATTTCTGAATTTTTGACATGTGGTATTGAATATATATATATATATATATATGGATTATAAAAGCAAATGACAATTTTACCTCCAAGTACACCCATCCCAAAACGCTTAACAAGTTAGATGGTGGTACAAATTTAGTTCACAAACGGAATTCATATAAATTTATATCATTATAACATTATAATTTTTGAATGTCTTATTTTGGATAATATGTAGTATTATTTAATTAGAATATGATTTTTTTTTCAGTATTGGGAAGGAAAAAATTAATTTCGAATTTATTGTCTAGGTATTATACACTTACCGTTAGTCTATATTTAATGTGCTATGTATAAACTCATATAATTAATTTGGTTTGAGGAATGATTTATAAATTGTTAAAATCCATACAAATTTATACATAAAATATCAAATTTAAATGATATAAATATAAATTAATTGATCAATATGTTATTAATTTGATATAAATTACGAAATTAATTAAATTTATAAAAAGAAACATCAAATTTAAATAAATTGAATATAAAATAATTGATCATATGTTAGTGATTGGATAGAAATTAGTGAATTAGTTAAATTTATAAAAAAATTAAATTAAATTTAAGTGATTTGAATGTAAGTTAATTAATTAATATATTATTAATTGGATAAAAAGTTAAATTTATCCATAAAATATTAAATTTAAGTGATTTAAATATAAATTAATTTATCAATATATTATTAATTGGATGAAAATTAATCAGTCAGTTAAAAATACATGGAACATCAATTTTAAATAATTTAAATATAAATTAATTGATTAATATGTTATTAATTTAATAAAATAAGTAAGCAATAAAAATAATAAGGTTCAATTAACAAGGTAATAGGCTTATCAATATCGCATCAATCAATCAATATCAATATAATTCAAAACATAAGTCATAAATTCAATAATTAATATAACAAATGACAAGAAACTCAAGTATGGGCTAGTTATAAAAGTGGTTATCAAAGGTCAGTTGTGCTGGAGTAATTGGCTAGCCAACGTTACTGACGATTATGACATTGGCTTGATATGCCTATAAAAAATTCATAGAGATATTTCATTAAACACTTGGTATGCACAACTTTAGGGTCATTTTGGTGCAAGTTTAACAAAGCACAAAATTTTTATAGCAAGCTCATATTGTAATTAACACAAGGATAATATCAAACACATTTATAATCCAAGGAAAGGTAACAAAAATTAGGCTAAAATCAAAGAAAATACAAAAGAAATTTTAAAGGGGAGGTTTTGGCCACTCAACTCAAAAGCAAGGAAATGACTTTCAACAATTCATCTAAGGTTTTATACATGCATAATAACATATATTCAACTCACCTCAATTGCTAATTTCTCAAAGTTCCAAGTAAGCACTTATGCCCAACTTGCCATTTCCATCATCTTTTCTAATTTTTTTTTATACAACAATCAATTAAATATCATATTAACAGTTAATTCTAGTACAATTTCTAATTATTTAATTGAATTTACATTTTCCCCAAATTTTAGGGTTTTAAATCTAAAGTTTTCCTTTAGTATTTACTATTGGTAGCCTTAATTCATTTACTGTTATCTTAAGTTACAGATGTCCAATTATTTTGATTCTTTTTTCTACTTAAATTAGACATTTCAAGTTCAAACATATCCAAAATTTAGATTAATTTAAACATTGCACAATTTATGGTGGTTATTTGAAGTCAGCCCTACTGTCCTGTAACTCTTATCTGGGCAGGTTCCACTAACATGATTGTAAGTTCTAATATGTATATCTAATGGTAAAACCGTTTACAGACATATATTTAAGACCTGAAACTACAACTTTCATATTTTGCACTTTCCCAAACTCGTTTCTTAAGACCATGAAAATAGAAGTGCAACTTTCTGTTCTAACTTTAGTTTTTATGTATGAAACCCTAATTCGAGATTTACAACTTCAAATCTTAGTTTTCTATTCTTCTAGTTACATATACTTCATTTTAATTTATCAAACTTTAAAAATCATAAATTATAAGAACAAATTAATAGACGAATGAGAGAATTTTACCTTTAAACTTGATTTCTTGTTGGAGTATTTGGTTGAAATTTAAGAAAATTTTGGAGAAGGATTGCTTTGGTGAATTCAGCCAACACAAAATGAAGAAGAAGATAGAGTAAAAATGGTAATTTCTAGTAGATTTAAGATATTTAGATGTGGGATCCATCAAATAGTGTATTTTATACTTTACTCTTGTATAGTTTTCTTATTTACGGTTATGCCACTCTTGATTTTTAATAATTTCAAGTATAAGGAAATTTTTATTACACTTTTAATATTCCTTTAACTCATCAAATTTAATTCATCTTAAAATGGGATAAGCAATTTTATATATATTAGAGTTTATGAATGTAAATTTTGGGTTTATAGATGAAGTTTTAGGGTTTATGGAAATTTAAGGGTAATTTAGCAAAGTATGTTATGAAAATTGAAATGAGAAATACATAATAATATATTTGATTTCAATAATGAAAGTGGGAAGTGTTTTGAGTCATTATTGTCTGTTATTTCATTTAATATTATCCTAAAACTATGATTTTGAACTTGAATAGGAAATTTTTAATTTACCAATAACTTTTCACTTATTTATAATTTTGACATTTTTTAGTTTTCCATCATTTCAATTCACTTTTCCATTTTTTCTTCTTATCATCACCTAACATTTCGTTAGTCCTTATGATTGCTCACTTGTCAAGGTTTAATATTCTTAAATTTGTTATAGAATTAGCTTGTAGTGATGGTGAACTTCTGCAAATATCTTTGGTCAAAAATCGAAAAAAACTTCTTGATATTTATGATATATTATAGGGGTATTACATTTAGATATAAATTAATTGATTAATATGTTGTTAATTGAATTAAAATTAATCAATTAGTTAAAAATGCATAGAACATCAAATTTAAATAATTTGGATATAAATTAATTAATCAATATGTTATTAATTAAATTTAAATTAGTTAATTAATTAAATTAATACATGAAACATCAAATTTAAATGAATTGTATATAAATTAATAGATTAATATGTTATTAATTGGATAAAAATTAGTCAATTAATTAAATTTGTATATGAAATATCAAATTGAAATGATTTAGATATAAATTAATTGATCAATATATTACTAATTAGATACAAAGTAATGAATTAATTAAATTTATATATGAAATATCAAATTTAAGTGATTTGAATAAGTGATTTGAATATAAATTAATACATCAGTTAAATATGAACATAAAACATCATATATAAATTATTTAAATATAAATTAATTGATTAATATATTATTAATAAATAAAAATTAGTGAATTAATTAAATTTGTACACGAAACATCAAATTTTAGTACTTTAAATATAAATAAATTGATTAATATGTTATTAATTTAACAAAAATTAATGATTTAATTAAATTTATACATAAAGCATCAAATTTAAGTGATTTGAATAAAAAATATTTATTCAATATGTTATTAATTAAATATAAATTAGTCAATTAATTAAATTTATACATAAAATATTAAATTTAAATGATTTGTACATAAATTAATTAATTAATATATTATTAATTAGATGAAAATTAGTCAATGAATTAAATTTATACATAAAATATCAAATTTAAGTGATTAAAATATAAATTAATTAATGAATATATTATTAACGGGATAAAAATTAGTCAGCTAATCAACCGGAATCCTATCCGGTAGTGAGGATTGAATTTTTTTTTTTAATTTCATAGTTTATTAAGCATAAAAATAAAAAAATTTCCAGCAATAACAAGTTTGTATACATATAATTAATTTATTTAAATTGAAATTGAATTTGAAGGATATATATAATTAATTGTAAAGAAAAACATACGTTGGCTTAAAAGCTAAGGTGTGTTTCCCTTATAAATAAATTATAAAGAGAAAGCGTTTTATAAAGAGAAAGCGTTTTTCTTTACAAAATTTCGTAGTTTATATAATTAATTTTTTTAATCACACGTTAATTTTTATGTTTAATTTATTTAAGAAATATTAAATCAATTAAATTTGTCAATGAAATATAAATTTTAAGTGATTTTAATATAAAATAATTGAATAATATATTATTAATTATATATAAAATAATCAATTAGTTAAATTTATATATGAAACATTAAATTTAAATGATTTGAATATAAATTTATTGATTAATATATTATTAGTTGGATTTAAAGTAATTAATTAGTTAAATTTATACATAAAATATTAAATTTAAATGATTTAAATATAAATTAATAATTAATATATTATTAATTAAATATAAAATAATCAATTTAATAATATTAAATGATTTGTAATTATTATTAACTGATAATAAAATTAAAATATTAATATTTTATAATATTTAAAATTAAAAAAAAAAAAATAATTAAATAATTTATTAGGTCGTATTATTGTTAGTTAATAATAAATTAAAGTAAAATTAATATTTTATCATATTTAAAAAATATTTGAAAAATTAAAAAAATTCAATCCTATCTATGATTTTTGTGATTTTTTTAATAAAATATTAAATGTTAAACTTAAATAAAATAATTAAATAACTTAAAGTTGTTAATAATTGATATCGGTAGTGGCTTCCGTCCAGTACAAGAATCCTCCATTTTCCTCAAGTATCTCGTTGATTACGGCTAATGACTTAAAATCTATGTTTCATGAAATTACCACGGCAGAAACTATAGTTTTTCCTCACCTTGATTTTAGTAAGGAGATTTAAGTAATTAACAAAATCTTAATCAGAGACATTTTAAGGGTTGGATTTTATTTTTATAAGTTATCCATCTCTTGAGAAAAATGGAGATTTCTTGAACTGGAGGGGAGCCGCGGCTCTCATTAATATAACAATTAACTTTTTAATTTATTTAATTAGAAAAAAATAATATGCTAATGAGCTATAAAAACAAGTCACTTTCAATTCAATTGATATAAAAAAAAAAAAAAACTACAGAAAGGATTAATATATATCTTTAAATGCTTCAAATTTTGAAAAAATTGTATTTGTATATCAATTTAACTAAATAAAAATTATGGAGTAAAAATAATATTGACATTTTTTTTTATTTAAAAAATAAATAAAAAATATTTATTATTTATTTATTTAATATATAAAATAAGTGCACGTATGCAAAAAATTTCCTTAAATTCCATAGCAAGATTCTGAGAAAAATCAATGAAAAGATGATGTGGCTTAAAGTCTTGACTCCTAACAATAGTGATGAATTGTTGACCAACTGAGTCGACTCGTTAGTCCATTTCTTTCCACCAACTCAGCTCGATTCTCTTATTGTCCTAGTACTGACAAACTCTATCCTTCCTTCCCCAATAAGCAAAGCCCCACACACGCACTGTCTCTCTCCCTCCCTCACTCTTTCATGTATTCAAACACTTGACTCAACCCAAATCCAGGTACTAGTCCCGGGGCAAACCTAAATGCATCCATCAACGGCCGCCACACCCACTGCTGATCCACCGCTGCCTCCACCAGACAAACCACCGCAATCATTTCTAGACCTTATCACAAGCGTTCTTTCCCTTCTCCTCGTCTCCTCCCTCACCGTCCGGTCATTCATCGGACGGTGGCAAGTCATTCGCACTAAACTCACATCTCTTCAATCCTCACTTTCCTCTCTCGCCGACTCCCCTTACTGGGCTCAAAATCCTCTTCTCCACAGTCTTCTGCCTTCGCTACTCTCAACTCTCCAACGCCTCCACGCTCTCTCTCATCAATGCAATCTCTCCTCTTTTCCCGGTGGTAAGCTTCTTTTTCAGAGCGATCTTGATATTGCTTCCTCTGCCCTCTCCAATCATCTCTATGACCTCGATTTGCTTCTAAAATCTGGAGTTCTTCATCAATCGAATGCTATTGTACTCTCACATCCCGGTCCAAGTTCAGGCAAAGAGGAATTAACCTTTTTTGTCCGGGATCTTTTTACCAGATTACAAATCGGTGGTGCGGAGTTCAAAAGGAAAGCATTAGATTCTCTTCTTCAGATACTAAACGACGATGAGAAATCTCCGACCTTAGTTGCTAAAGAGGGAAACGTTGGTTGTTTGATTAGCTTACTCGATTCAAGCAATCAGCAATTGATTCAAGAGCAAACTGTTCTGGCTGTATCTCTATTGGCTTCAGGAAGCGATGAAGCTAGAAAAACTGTATTTGAAGGAGGAGGATTGGGGCCATTGTTGAGAATCCTTGATACAGGGTCTACGACTTTGAAAGAAAAGGCTGCGACTGCAATTGAAGCAATCACTACAGATCCAGAAAATGGGTGGGCGATTTCCGCATATGGCGGCGTTTCAGTATTGATTGAAGCGTGTCGATCTGGATCCGAAGCAACACAGACACACGCAGTAGGTGCTATTAGGAACGTTGCGGCGGTGGATGATATTAAGATGGCTTTAGCAGAGGAAGGCGCTGTGCCTGTCCTAGTTCATTTACTTGTTTCACGTACCAGTGCAGCCCAAGAAAAAGCAGCACATTGTGTGTCAATACTAGCTTCTTCCGGTGAGTATTTCCGGTCTCTGATTATTCAAGAAAGGGGATTACAGAGATTAATGGATTTAATTCAAAGTCTGTCCTGTTCAGAAACAATAGAACACGTTTTGCGTGCAATTAGTTCTCTCTCTGTCTCCGATTTTGTTGCTAGGATTCTATCGTCATCAACCTTATTCATTATTCGCCTCGGCGAATTTATCAAGCAAGGCAACCTAATTTTGCAACAAATCTCTGTATCATTACTTGCTAATTTATCAATAAGCGATGACAACAAGCGAACAATTACTGGCTGCGAAGCTTCATTGGTAAAGCTAATGGAGTTCCCAAAGCCCGCTGGTCTACAAGAGATGGCGACGCTTGTTTTAGTGTCTTTATTGACAGTCAAATCGAATAAGAAAGAATTGGTAAGGGATGAAAAAGGTTTCATGAAATTAGTGGAGATGATGGATCCCAAACACGAGGTTGTTGCTAAGAAGTTTCCGGTGATGGTTGTGTCGGCTTTAATGAGTGGTGGAAGTGCTGAGTGTAGGAGGAGGCTTTTGGTTGCCGGAGCTCACCAGCATTTGCAGAGACTGGCGGATATGGAGGTCGAGGGAGCTAAGAAGACGTTGCAGAGATTTTCCGGTAGTAAGCTCAAGAATATATTCTCCAGGGCTTTGGAGGGAATAACCACATAAGTAACTAAACCCCCGCCGAAATAGGTACGGTCATTTATTATTGTAGGCCCCGCTAGTTGTGGGTCTGGGTCTTTTTTATACCCGATTTGATTCGTAGATTAATGGACTTATAGGTAGTTTCCTTTATATGTCTCACGAACACAGTAGCAATACACGTTAATATTTAAGGGCATAGTACAATAACAAATAAAATAAAATTATAAAATTTTATTTTATTTGTTTAATATAATTTTAATTTTATTTATTATTAATTTTAATTATATGTACATTATATTTATTTTGAACATATAAATAATAAATATTTTCAATATAATTTAAATTTGATTCCACTTGAATTTCTAATTTCTAATATTTTATTTTGATCGGTTATTAAATCGAACTGATCTGAAAACTTTGTGTTTCACACACTTAGCTAGTGATAATATAATAAACCTACATTTAAAACTGCCATATAATTTAATGTCCTAGATAGATGATCCATTGAATAAGTAGGAGATGTGCCTGCACATTAGCAAAACCATTGATAAAATTTATAGAATTGTATTATGCTAAGTCTCAAATTCTTATTTTATTTAAAAAAAAAGGGAATTTTATAAAATTGAAATAATTAGATATAATTGTAAAGAAATGTCAAATTTTATGATTAAAAAAAGCTTGGTCAACTAAAAATGGTGCCCTAATTGCTTTTAAGTATGAAATGGAGAGGGCAAATTGTGTGTTTATTGGGTTGTGTAGTCAACAGAAGACATACACACACGTATATTATAATTTTATAGTATTTTATTAAGGTATATTGTTATTATAATATGCAGGAGTCTGTTTGGATTTTCTAACCGTCCAAGAATGAGGAAACTACTTTTGTGGATAAAAGGCAGCAAGCAACAAACAAACACCACGTATACTTCCAACTTTTTTCACTCTCTGTTAATAATAATCTATTAATTCTAAAATATGTTAGTAGATTATTATATGGCAAAGGCATGGATGCGGGTTTTAGGGAGTATCCTCAATTGCTTTTGTTAATTTCTCATATTTTTAATCTTATTATTATTATTAATTGATTCACTCATGAAGCTTGTAATGGATGATTGTTGCTTCTTTTTTTTTTTTTTTTTTTTCTTTTATCGAGTTTGTTTGATAATGTACATGCCAAAGAGTCTTGTTTGTTTTTGTCTGTAATTTTTATGGATTTTGATTTTTTAAAGAAAAGTTTGCAATGAATTGTTGATCTTTTAATTCTGCAATTTCGTTTGGAGTTGGTGTTTTTATGGACCGGATTCTAATTGTGATGGTGGATATTGATTGATTTGGACCTAGGTGGTATGTATTAAGGGGGTACAACAAAACTTTTTATAGTGATTATTTCCATTCAAACGCATTGGCCCAATACATACCACTAAGCTTATTTATGTTGAGTTTGAACTTTATTTATAATATTTGGTATAATTATTAATTTGATAGTTGAAAAATTTTATACTGCTTTAATATCGTTCCAACTTTATATATAATTTATATTGCAGATTTTCAGTTTAAATTCTCCATCTCATTTAGTATTTTATTTTTTATTTCATATATTTATTTTATAAGTGATGTAATATATAAAAAAAATATTAATTATTAAAATATTAAAAAAAAATTGTATGAAATAAGAAATATAACATTAAATTAGATAAAAGATATGGATATTATATTAATTTCGCTGTTGCTTTTTATATTTTGTTCTCTCTTTCCAAGTAGATAATGGAAATCAATGGCTATAATATGTGAGTTTTCAGTCCTGATATGCAGTATGAGTTGGCTCTTTCAGCAGATTTGGTGATTGTGGCGTGGGTGGGACCTGCTCTTTCCCATACACTTGATGCTCTTTTTGAAATATAAGTAATCAAATAAGGTTAAGCTTTCAAGGTTCAAGTTTAGTCGTATATATCGATATGATTTGACTGGGTATTGTTTGATTTTTTTAACTACGATATAGACTCCAGTTATTTGCTGATTAATTAACACTTGGACAAATAATGGTGGCATCAGGACCGGACTTGATATCTCTCTAACAAGTTCATTGGAAATTCTTAAAGGAGAGTCCAAGGTGAGTATTTTATTGTTTTTTATTATTGTAAATCTAATACTATCAATTAAGCAAATCTTATCCAACTTTTATACTTTGTTAGGCACTGTACCTGAAGATTTTGAGAATCCAGTCAAGTAAAAGGAATATATATTTGGGAAGAGGAAGGTTTAGCGCAGATCTAGGAGAGAACAAGAAAAAAAAAAAAAAAAGAGACAAGAAAATACAGAGAGGATTTTTATTTAGGTGAATTTAATTTCTTACCTAAAATTATAAATTAATTATTAATAATAATATAATAAATTATTAAAAGGATTGATGTGTCAAAAATATATCATTTTTTGTTGTGTAGACTTTTTAGAAGTCAAAATTTTTTTATAAAATTTTGTAAAAATTATAATATTATGGTATTTTTTATAATGAATTTAATAACATATTTTTTATACAAAATAAAAATCAAATGGATTAAAAAAATATAATATAAGTGTATTAAATCTAGACTGTTAAAATTTAATGGTCTAGATTTAATATATTTCTAACATATATTTTTAGATCCATTTGATTTTTATTTTGTACAAAAAATATGTCATTAAATTCGTTGTAAAAAATATTATAATTTTTAAAAAATTTTACAAAAATTTTTTAACCTCTAAAAAATTTATACAGTAAAAACTGATGTGAATCCATCATTATATTCATTACAATATATATTATATAATTTAAATAATTAATTATTATATTAATTTCATGAATAATTATTAATTGATATTTTTTTAATCACACATTCACATGGAAATATGGCTATGCTATACGAAATTTAGGCATGTATGATAATAATAATAAGAAATATTATTCAGGAGAGTGGTGTGGTCCATTTTGTTGTTGTTGGTTCAGCTTACATTACATTAGATTACTACACCCACACACTCAGTGCTTGATAAAGGAAAAGCTATTTTTCCCTTTAAAGCCACTACATTTCTGCATAAACATTCTGTAAAGCTTCTTCTTACTTCAGCTTTCACAGTTTTCCTTCCAACTTTTCTTCTCTTTTCCCGCCAAAATTCTATAGTTTACTGAAACTTGCACTATTAATTATTATCTCATTAATTAAAGACACCTTTATTGGCTCCGACTAGGAGTATGATTTATGAAGTATACTAAATAAAAAACTACTAAATACTTCGTTCCTTCAAATTTTATGTGTAGTTTTAGAAAATTTATTTTATTCTAAATTATCTGTCGCTTTCAATAATCAATGAAGCATTTAAATATAAAAAAGACATCCATTATTATTTTTTTCAATTTTGCCTTTTTTCCTTATTACCTATACTAAAAGCATGTTTGATTCAATGGGTGTTTAATTTAAGCTCCGTTTGTTTTAGTTGTACCTAGTTTATTTTAATTGACGTAGTAGTATTAATTGTTAACTATTAATTATAATTAATTATAATTGATAGTTGATAACTGATGATTGATGATTATTATTTAATAATTTATTATTTTAAATCTTTAATAAAATTATTATTAATTATTAATTGTTAATATATTTAATAATTATTAAAAATAAATATTAATATTTATTTTTTTATTTAAATATTACTTTTAAAAGATAATTTAGTCTTTTTCTTAAAAAAAATAATAATTTTTTTTTAAAAAGCTCAAAATTAAAATTTTTATAAATAACTGCTATTTGACTACTTAACAGTTAACAACTGTGAGTAACTAAACGGATATGATACAGTTGTTAAAAATTAAAAAGCTAATAACTACATCAAAATTTTTTATCAAATACCCACTTAATTGTTTAATAAATAATTGATAAACTAATAAAACAAACAGCTGTTAGTGTTTGCTAATTGCAAAAATTTCATTTTATAGCTTTTTCCTTATTACCTATTCTAAAAATATGTTTGATTCGGCTAGTGTTTAATTTAGGCTCCGTTTATTTTAATCAAACGGATATAATAAAGCTATTAAAAATTAAAAAGTTAATAATTATATTAAATTTTTTTATCAAATACTCACTTAATTGTTTAAAGCTAATAAATAATTTGTAAACTAATAAAACAAACAGACGTTAGTGTTTGCTAATTGCAAAAATTTCATTTTATAGCTTTTTCCTAAAGCTAATAGTTGATCCTCTATTTTTTTTATTATATTAGATACTTCTTCATATGCATAGATTTGACTATTATAAATTTTGAATGTGTAATTATATATTAAGTATTTCATGAAATAAAAATATTAATCAATAATCAAATAAAAATTTAATAAATTTAAATTAAATTAAATCAATAAAAAAAAATTAAATTTAAATTTGCTGATAATTATTATTTATATCTATCAATAAAATAAACTATAAATAGTGAAATAATTGGAATAATAATTTAATAATTTAAATGAAGTGATAATTTAATAATTTAAATTTACATAGAATTTATTTGCATTAAAAAAATTTAAAGTTTAACATAAATTATAAATATTTTAATTGCTTATTAATATTAATATTAATTAGAGTTGGTATTTATATCGAAACAATATATTTGCTAACTTATAAAAAAAATTATTTTAAATTATATCAAATTTTTTATATTCGAGAAAAAGAATTATTAAAAGTCACTATAATTATTAAATCCAATTCTTAAGTCCCTTTATTTTTTTTTGTTTTACATACACACTACAAATAAACTTATACAAATAAATTAAATTAAGACAACAATTAATTAAAATACAATTATAAAATATAAATTCCAACATTAAATCTGTTTGAGTTGATTTATTATTCCTAGCATAAATAAATAATGGGCTTGTACTTTCTTTGTAGTAGGATGAACAATTTTAAGGTTTTTAATTTATGAAAATAAGCATAAAATATAAAAAGTATTTTTAAGTTTTCAATTAAAATTAATAAATTTAGAAATGAATATAATTTGTAATATAACATTTGGTATAAAAAGAAAAGGTAAAGTTGAAAAAAAAATTAAGAATTATTTAAAAAAAAAAAGCAAAATTTTAATTAGGATTATAAATGTTTATATTTTTTACCTTTATTCTTGACCTTATCCTTAATTTCAACTTATCAGAGAGCAACTATATTAATAAAAATACCTATTTAATTATTGAGATGATATATAAAAATAATAAAATAAAATAAAACACCCAATATAAAAGAAAAAACATGCTCAATAATAATAAAAAACAAACAGATAGACTATTTTTTTCTTTTACAAACAATTAGAAAGACAAATTAATATAATTAAATTTTTTGTTTTATATTTTTTAAATTATTTTTTTTTTAATTTTCTAAGTGCATAAACTTAATACTCGTATATAAATATAAAAATAAGTCATTAACATGTAAAAGTAATGAAAATTAACTAAATTCTAATAAAAATAAATTAGAATAATTAAATTATAAAATAAATATATAAATATAAAATTAGCCATTAACATGTAAAAACAAAGAAAATTAATCTAAAATTCATAAAAAATTCATAAAAAATATCATGTTGAATACGAAATATTAAAATTTTGAACGAATACAAGAGATTGATATTGAAAAATAATACGAATATAAGAAAAATAATAATTTTTTAAAAGTGTATTTATAGTAAAATTATTTATTATAATCATGTTTGGAATATGAATTACACCATAATTAAAATTACAACTTTTATTTGTATTAGGATTTTTCTTAATTTTTTTAAAATACTTTATCTTTAATTATAATACAAAGATAATAAAATAATAATTTTAATTAAAACCAATTCATTTAAAAATAAGATGTTCATTTTTATATTTTATATTAAAATTCATATTCTTAATAGGTAATTCAAAAATTTTACCTCTTAAAAATTAGGGTTGATAAAAAAAAAAATCTATTAGCAAAATTGCAACTTTAAAATGAATTAAAAAATTTTGACAATTCAATTTAAATATTTTTAATTTTTTATAAATTTTGCTTCTCGTCAATGTCATAATATTTTTAACGATGCTGTGATAAAATGACAAAGAAAAAATTAATTAATTTAAATAAAAATAAAGTTACCACCAACTGAATTGTTTAAAAAGGTTTTGTTGAAAATCTTTAAAATTTTAGTATGTTAAATCAAAATTTAAATTTGAAAATTATAGATGTATAAGAAATGTATTAGGCATTTTACACGTTAATTTTTAAAATATTAAATTAACATTAAATATTTTATTCTTAATTATTTATATAGTGTAATTATTTATTATTTTTTTAACTAGAATGTATAACTTATCATTATTTTTAAAATATTGATTTTGGACTTTTGGAATTTTAGTTTTAATATTAAAAATAATTTTATAACAATTTTTTCCTTTTATGGTGATAAGACTCTCGTAGGAGACTCGATAGCAAAAGACAATAAGTCCTTCTCGAGCCATTAAATGAGTCATCTTTCAAAAAAAAAAAAAATTATATTTATTCTTTAAAATAATATTATATCAGTAGTTATCATTTTCCACGATTATAAATTCTTTCATAGAAAGAAATCTTAAAATTTCAAAACAACCCAATAACGAGAGATAGCAAATCCAATCTCAAATCCTCTAGCAAAACCTCAAGTTTAAATCAACACAAATCTATTTTCACAATTTAAATGTCCATGATGTGTATATTTAAAATTAAAATATGAAATTATTTTTCATATAAAAATTGATTTAATAACATTTTCCCTAAGTCCCCTTAGAAAGGATATTCAAACTTCCATAAGGCTCATTTCATGATAAAAAAAAATATTCTTTGCTTTTAGAACACTAAATGCAATTTATAGACTTGTAATTAATTGAAATTTTACATGGAATTCTAATTCCAGTGCAAACAGATTTTTACAGGCTCTCCAAGCTTTCCTGAAAACTAGTCTTATTTCTTTAAACTGCATCACATTTTCGATATCTAATTATATTCACATATTCATCACTTTTAGGACAAAATTCTCATTATTAAATAAGATGAAGAATCAAATTATGAAGTAGCAGCATAGACAAGCACTGAGTCGTGGCCAAAATTGCCATCTTTATGCTTTTCTATATATATATTGGTGACACTTTCGGATCAACATGTATCTCACTGTTATATCATAATATGAATTCATACTTAACAATGCCAATCAAGCAATTGACATGCCCATTTAATTTTTACTGATTAATTATTTAAAAATTAATTTATTAGCCAAATTCATTCAAATTTATTTATTTTGTTATTATTATTTTTAAAGGTTTTACCCCAAATCAAATAATAGTTTTTCATTTTCACAATATATATATATATAATATTGATTTTAATTGCCCTTTCCCTTTTATGACAGTAAGTCCCCAAGATTCAAACTTTCAATGGATCCCAATGATAAGCGAGGTAAGTCCGTCTCGATCCATCAAACTGGTACCCAAAAAACGACAGCTCCTTATTCTTCGTCGCCGTCTTCTTCTTCTTCTCAAAATTCACCATAGTTACAAGAGAAATAAAAAACAGAAGACTCATTATATTACTTACAATAATCCCACCCAAAAACAAAAACTAATTTTCCCCCAAATCTAATGCTCTAAAACCTAATTTATTTCTTGATATCTTGACCTTCAATCCAAAAATCAAAAGCCCTATCCACCAAATCAGAGTATCTCTGACCATGAATCACTTTCAGATCAATAATATTTAAAAGTTCTAACCACCAAATCAAATCACTCTCTCTTTCTAATTCTTTTTTTTTTCGATCTCTAGCTCACTTTCAGATCAACAATAGTAATCGGTTCGGGTTTTTGGGTTTTCATCCTGATCTAAAGGTCATATACAAAAGGGTACTTGGTTCTTGCTCACAGCAAAGAATAGGCGGTCATAACAAAGAATCACAGCGAAAAGATCATCATTCACAATCTTGGACCGGGTACAAACCATCTCTCAATTCCTTCACTAAATTTTTTCGTTTATGTTTATAATTGAAATTCAAAAGAAAATGAAAGATTATGTTAATCTCATATGGGTGTTAATGGTTGAAAAGAAAATGAAAGATTGTGTTAATTTCAGATGGGTATTAATGGTTGAAAAGAAAATGAAAAATTATATTAATCTCTGATGAGTGTTAATGGTTGAAAAGAAATGGGAGTGGCGATATTGATGGGTTATGAATGGACAAATAGGAGATTTATTTATAAGGGTCTGTTTGTAGCTTCTGTTTCCCTGGCGAGAAAATTTTAGAAAAGGGAAAGAAAATTTCTTTTCATGTCCCTTTTATATCGGATATATTGATCGATATAGCGTAGCTAGAGGGTATCTTTCGTTTGTGAAATTAGAATAGAATGGAATGTAAAGAGTGTTATTTTATATTTTCTCTGCAACCAAACCAAAAAGCAGAGCAGTAAAATTTACAGTTTTAAGGACTTTTTGTTTTTGTTTTAGGCATATAGTGGAGACGAAGGTTGGACTTTTATTGAAGAGGGTAGTTACAGGCTTCTCATTGATTCTATTATTGAAGAGCATGAGAGATCTGAGTGGGAAACTATTGAACCAAAATTATTAGAAAACAGTGAACCCAGATTGTTTATATGAACAAAATATTAATAAAAAATATCTACTCAGTTCAGTCAGCCGGAATTTAAGACCAAATTACGGATGGAAGCAAAACTTGCAAAAAAATGAAAGTATTTGATTTGAGTTTTCAAAATTATTAGTTCATGTTAAAATTATAAATTTTTTTTTAATTAATCCTAAAAATTAATAAACTTTTATATATAGTATTGATTACCTCATATATATTACTTCAATAAAAATTATTATTATTAAAATTATTTTTTCTAAAATTAATTTTATGTGATAACTTTATTTATAATTTTTTAAAAATAATAATTAATTATTAAAATATTATTCATAATATTTAAAATAATTATTATATTCACATTTTAAAAAATTATAAATGCATAATAAATAATTAAGTATAATTTTTTAATTAATACTTTTTATTTTCAAAACACACACACACACATATATATATATATATATATATATATATATATATATATATAATTTTTACAAAACTATTAACATTTATCAACCAATAATCAAGTATCAAAAACAATTATTGAATGTTACAAATAAATAAATTAAACATGCACTTAACTGTTATAATAATTGATAACTAATAATAATTGCTCATAACTGACAACGGTTAGCTATAAATTGTTAACCGATAAACATTAGTCTTTTGATAAAAATTTAGTAGTTGTTCCTGTTGAAATGACCATATATATATATATATATATATATATATATAATTTTCAATTTTAATATGTTATGACTTATGAAAATAACAAGTTCTTTTGTCTCACGCTTTTTTTTTTTTAAATGTATCAATTTAATTATCATATTTTATAATCTAAATTGTATTTTATCTTAACTTTACAATAATACCTTCATTAAAAAATATGTTAAAAAATATAAAAATTAATTAAAAAATATAAAATATGATAAAATTAGAAAGGTGTAAACCGATTAAAGTAATAAATATATTAGAAAAGTTAAAATAGACAAAAATTCTTAATAATCATATATTTTATAATTATAACATTTATTATGAGATAAAGAGAATATTAATTAATTTTTTTATATATATATTTGTAATATTTTTTTTTAAATATAAATATAATAATCATTTTAAATTCATAAACAATATTATAATAATTATTTATTATTAAAAAATATAAATAAATATATCACATGAAAATTAATTTTAAAAAAATAATTTCATTCATAATTATTTTTTATAAAGATAATATAATAAAATAATAAAATAAATGATTAATTATTCTGAAATATATGCATTTTGACTAATTATATTAAAAAATTCATATATTTTAGTTCTGTTAAAATTTAAGGTCAATCTATTAAAAAATTTATTAAATCTATATAAAAAATCTAAAATACCTAGCATTTTCAATCTAAATTTTATTTAAATACCATCAATTTCAACCACACAAAAATTTTCATTTTAAGACCGCACCACCACCACCACAACACCAACCCATACTACCACACTTTTACAGGAAGAAAGCAAGTTGATCGTCAGCCCACACACTACTACCAAATCCACAACAAATTACACAACCAAGAATCTCTAGCTAAAAACTACTAAGCTAGAAACACGATTGCAGATCAGGAAATGAAGAGAGGCAATTAGCAGAGAACAAGAAAAATTGAGATCAACAAAGAGAAAAATTAAAAAAAACAACAACAAATAATATGAGAATGATTACCAGATTAGAGCCATAATCGAAGCACAAACCACAAAATATCAGACCTAAAAAATTAGATCGAAAAATCAAGTCCATCAATTTTGAGAGCTCAGAAAATGTGCTCAAGGTTGAATGAGTTATGATTTTAGCCAATAATCTCAAGTAAATATAGTAAACCCAGATCGAAGGCAAATTGAAAAAACCCAATCCACGAATCCAAATCAAAAAAACCCATATTCTAAAATTCACATAGCCAAAGTTACAATCTCTAGTAACACAGGATATATCATAATATGGACCCAAGGGCTAATACAGTGGTTTGGGAGACCAGCGAGACAGGCTCTGGCTAGAGCAGCAGATTTGGTGACTCTTTCGTTGACGTTAATGTCAATGTAGAGAATTCGACTCTGTTCAAGATATGCTCTAAGTTTGGAGATTTGACAATGGTTGATTTATATAATTTAGGGGATGATCCGTGAGTTTATATGCAAGATAAAAACCCGAGTATAAGATTCACTGGTGGTGCAATAAATAATGTAATACATTACTATAAGAGTCAAGTTTTTGTGGGAAGAAAAAGGTCTCTGGAGGTGTGGTGTACGGTGATTGAGACAAAAAATAAAATAGAAAGAGAGAATTTGATAGGGGAAGAGTTGTAAAGAAGGAATTTTGTGAATAAAGTAGAGGACTCAGAGAAAGGGATAATTAAGAAAATTGAAGGATGTGGAAACTTTTGGCTGTAAATGGTGTCATCTTTTTGAAATTTTAGGCTAGTGATAAGCTTCGTAGTTAATAAGTTTCGTAGGCCAGTGACAAAATTGCTTAGTTATGATTGTTTGGTTAAGTTAGTTGTAGAGTTTGATTGGATTAGTTGCAGGAAGAAGAATGAGGGGTATTTTAGATATTAAAATAAATATTTTAATTAAAATTTAATTTTTTAAGATTTGACGAAAGGATTTTATAGTTTAATGAAACTAAAATATAAAATTTTTTAATATAATTTTAAAAATATATAGACTTTTTAATATAATTTGTCAAAATATAAAGATTTTAGAGTAATTAATCATATAATAAAAACATAACATCAACTTTCAATTGATAGGGAAAAGCTCTAAAATAGAGTTTATACAATCAACTGTTGTTAGACGTTTATTAGAATATCTAACAATTAATAACTGGTAATTTTTTTAATTTATTAAATATGTTGTGTTAGCTGTTGAGAGTGAAAAAGCTATCACTAACTTTCAATAATTAAACCAAATACCTACTAATTATTCAATAATTGTTACATACCTTTATGAAAAAGGATAATTTAGTTATATATAATTATTTTTTATACTTAAAATTATTTAATAATTTTCTTAATTCTTGTGTAATTACCTTAAATAATAGATAAAAACAGGAGGAAGTGCCTTTTTGGACTGGGGCTTTGTTTGGTATATTAATTATGCAGAGAAAATGAAATAGAAATTAAACAAGGAAAATAAAGAAAAAAATTATAATTTTCCTTATATTGTTTAGATTTTCTATTTGCATAGGGCGAAAATTTAAATTTATTTACATATTTACCTTTTTAATCTTATTGAAAGAGAAGTAATAAAGAGAAAAAGAATGATATTTTCATAACTTGTATTAAAAATAATTTATACTCATGATTTTTCTCTATTTCTCTTCAAAATGGAGATAAATTTTTTTGCTCCTAAAATTTAAATGAGGAAATCACATTTCTTTTTATTTTTTTTCTTTTCTTTCTCTTATTAAATAACTAAATAAAAAAAATTCTCAATTTCTTTTATGTTCTTTTCTTTTCTCTCCACTTCCCTCAAATCTAATGAGTTGATCTTTTCATGAACTTTCTTTTTACTTGAAAAGTCAAATTTGAGATTTGATGACAGAAATTTCAAGTTTTATTCGTTATTCAATAATTATGATTTACAATTAACTAACATTAAATTATATGTATGCAATGTAAGATCACTAAATAATTCAGTAAATGATAAGACATATAGAATAGTTTAATCCTACAACAATGTGAATATAATTTGAATTTCTTGATTCCCTTCCAATTAGAATAATAATTCAATTATTATGTTTAATAAAACTTTAGATTTCTTAATTTCCAAGATCTTGACCTTATCTTTTTTCATTTATCACTTGAAGTGGTTATTTAATGGGAAAAATTTGTCGACTTGCTGTTCAAGTTTGTTCCCTCTAAAGTATTATTTTTTTATGTGTAATGTCTAAATATTGACTATATTATTTCAGTATTATTTCAGTTAGACACTATAAATTGAAATTAGATCCTTTTGAAACGAATTTATTTTGATGTATTTTATAAGGATATATTAAATCAAGATATATTAAATCAAGATATCAACGCTTAAATTTGTGGCTAAATCGAAGAGGACAATAATTAATACACTTATAAGTTATTTTTTTTTTAATTAAAAAAAATTTGAGTTTTTTACTATTATTAGATTAATATATATTTTTTTAAACTATCTTATCACTGTCGATTAATCCGAATTTGAGTCGTAGAGATTATTTTCAGAGAATTTTGACTCTTTTAATATTAATTACTATATTCATAAGGACTCAAACTCGAAATCACTACTTAAACGGATATAATATCTATCATACATACCAACGTAGATTAATACTTTACTGACAAAAGAGGATGCAACTTGATCTTTTAGCAACCTTTGACTAAAACGCAGTTTGTAGTCTGTACATAAAAACTCATAAAAGTTAAAAATTTTAAAAGCAAATGTAAAATAAATAAAAAATAAAATAAAAAATCCAACAAGGCATAGACATGCATAAATACTTGAATTTCGTATGATCACGAACTCAACAATCAATGTTAAAGCTCTAAGAAGTTAGAAAATTAAATAAACAAAGTCAAGCTTACTATTTATTATTCTCATAATTGGAGATATCTTTCAATTATCCAAACATTATGTAAGAAGAGAAATAAGAAATAATGGATTCAGAACACAAATTTTATATCAGCCATTACTTCCATTCTAACTGAATGTATTGATTAAAAAGTAATTAAAATATATTTATTTACATGGTTAGATTTTTTTTAATGGAAAAAGTATAAAAAAATTTCTGAAATATTGTAAAATTTTTAATAGTCTTTTGTCTTTTCGGTGATTCACTCAAGTCTAAAAATCTTTTAAATTGATTCAATTAGAGCTCTTATCTTTTTTATATTTCATTTAAACTTATGAACTTTCAAATTTGACTCAATTTAATTCATAAGCAACTCTATTTTTTTTTCATTAATCTTTGGGTATCACGCTTAGAAGAAATGAGAAAAATTATTATTATTTTTAAAAAAATTGAGATTAAATTATTATTATATAAAAAAATTAAAAAAATATGCAACAAAAGGAAATTGATGATACCCAATTTTCAAATTATTCACATAATATCGAATATTTTTTTTAAGTATTGGTCGAATCTCTTTGCTATAAAAAAAAATGGAAAAAAAATTAAACAAATAATTTTTTTTTGAGATGAACATCAAATAAGTTTTCAAACGTACTTTATTGGATCCACCAATCTCTGATATAGTCAAAAGTAATTAACTAAATAATAATCACATGGTAATTTTTATTCAAAAATCAATATTCTGAGCAATTATCTTGTCTTGGTGTTGCAACCATAACTGCTGCTCATACAACAAAATCTGTTGATCACAACCATTAGATTCTTTTTTATTAGCTACTGTTATAGTGTATGGTCCAAAGGGATC
Organism: Aleurites moluccanus; assembly: GCA_948193065.1. Taxonomy (NCBI): domain Eukaryota; kingdom Viridiplantae; phylum Streptophyta; class Magnoliopsida; order Malpighiales; family Euphorbiaceae; genus Aleurites; species Aleurites moluccanus. Next base: position 16,979 of record CANXYC010894471.1, on the reverse strand, counting down.
ATCTTCATCACTCTTTAATGTCAATTCCCCATCAGGATTTTGAGCGCTAAATGTTGGTTTCGCCTGAAATGTGGGAGTAATCGGAATCAAATCATCAATGGGAAGCACTAGTTGATCATTAGTTGTTGTCATAGTAGTAGTAGCAGCTACTGTGGCAATCATTGGTATCTCAATTATATCTTGTATGAATGGATTGTAGTGATGCTTTTGCAATGAAACTTGAGACTCTGTAGGAAGTACTAAATTAGTTTGATCAAAGAAAGTACTCATTATTGGAGGCTCAAATGCACTATTAGCCACTTCAATTGAATCTTTATCAAATAAAATTTTGTCAAATCCATTGTTAATTGAATTTGCTGGTTTGCTATATGCAGTCTCTACTAGTGCAATCTCCCATCCTGTACAATTTTGCTGCCCTTGTTGATCTTGTTCTTGCTTGTAATCTTCTATTGGCCAATCCTCTAAAGAAACTAAATCTAACCCACTATTTGTTGCACTTAATGTTCCTTGATCAATTGATAGTGATTGAGTTGAGGTAGAGTCAGTAGCACTATCAATTTCTTCATTCGTAGAGATAGATGGGCTAATCCCTCTATCTTGAACTGTCATAAGATCTTCCAAAGAAGAGCTTTTTGAACCAAATTCGAGTTCTCTTTTTGATAATCTTTGATCGGTTGCCTCCGAGTACTCTTCATGCATTTCAGAGCTTGAAGAAGGATCTTCGGTTGGTGGTGTTGGAAGAAGTAAATTTGATGATGATCTTGAATGAGTAGGGAAAGAAGCTTGATCTTTTAAGAATTCTTGCAATGTTTCTACAAGTTCTTCTGATATTCTTTGCACGCTTGGATATTCAGAAGTTCTCCCAACACCAATACTTTTACATAATTCATAAAAAGAACAAAGTTCTTCGAATTGATTGGAGGCCTTGACACAAGATTGGAAGGCCTTGACACAAGATTGATATTGTAAGTGAAAGAAACTATCTAAAAGAAGTGCAAGTCCATCAGAAATGTCTCGATAAAGATCAAAACTTTCTTGCACTACAGCATACAATGAAACTTGAACCAATCTATTATTTTTAGCTGCACCAGTTGGTCTAGTAGCAATAGCTCTATCAATCAATTTTTGCCAAAAAGAAATTTTGTCAAGCAATAATTTTGATTTCATTTCACAAACAGGATCATTACCATTCCAGCTTCTGTGATGTCCATTTTGAATACCTCTTCTACTAAATCTTCTTTGAAGTTTCCCTGTAAGAAAACAATCTAATCGCTCATCGAGATAGAGAGCAAAAGTCCTAACAAATGAGGTATAGTCCCAAGGGCTTGAGTTCGAGTCATCCCTAAATGTAGAAAGATTTAAGATTCTTGCACCACGTTTCATTGTATGAAGAACTTCTTTAGGAAAAATAGGATCACCATCTTGAAAAATTCGTAGGACAAGCATTAAAGATTTAAGTGCAACAATCCAATTCCTAGTTTTACCAATTCGCCTGCTAATGAGTCGAGCACAAGAATTAGCATTAGTTTTGCTTGAAGAAATGAGATTGAGAATTTCTTTAACATAACGTTCATCAACAGGGGCTTCATCATGTCTTGTAGCCTTGAGAATCACAACTTCAAGATTAGATTTTGATGTGTTATTAACTTTTGCAAGGCTAATGCTTGTTTGGTCTTTTACTGCCCCAATTGCCTTTCTCAACTTGCTAGGCACTGTTTCAATACCAATCTTTTTTTTGGCCTTTGAAGCTCCAAATTTTTTGGATTGTGTTTGAACTTGCCTAGGGTTTTCTAGGTTGGACATAGATACTGTCTTGAGAGAGTTCCTTTTTTTTGGGGGGGTTTGAAGAGTTCTAAAAATAAAATGTGTTGGGTTTTTTAAAATAAAATAAAAAAGGATTGATGTAAATTAGTTTGTTGATAATAGATGATTAAGCTTAAAAAGTGAATGCCTTGAATTCCTTGTACACATGACGACCTTACAATTTTAGTTGACCTAGTAATCAGTTATATAAATGTTTGTTATTTTCTTTCTTGTTTTTTTTTTTTAAGAATATGTAAATGTTGCTATTTTCAAGTTTACTGGTTTTATTTTAATGGAAATAAATCATTTGACATTTCTCCATACCTAATTGGGGAAGAAATTGAATTTCAATCCTTTGACTATCTAAATAAAGAAATTAAATTGGCATGTTTAGTCTTGTTATCTAAATAAAGAAAATATTTTGTAATCTCTTCTTTACTTTATGCATTGACACCAAAGCTACAAAATTACCCTTTCTTTGTTCGTCTACCTCTCCTCTAAATCCCAACACAATTTAGCCAGTTTTTAACAGGAATAATAGGATGAAAATAATAACATTTTTATATATAAAGGTAAATAATGATTTTCTTTTTTTATTAATATCATTTCTCAGCTACTCTCTTATAATTATCAAACAAAATAATTATAAGAGACAATGATTCTATTTATATCACTTAATATTTTATTTATAACTTAATTTTATTTTTCACGTGGAGAAGTCAGTTTTAAATTTCAAAATCATTTGTATAGATAAAAATCTAAACGGGTTTAAAATAATTTTATTTTATTGATTACGGACAATAAATTATAATTTTTGATCTGCTATGAATTAAGGGGTCCATTGTATATAAATAAATATTAATTCCCAAACTCTATAAAATACTCATCGCTTTAAACTAGAATGAGTTGCTCTAAATTTTAAAATCTTTTATTTAAAATTTTAATGAGTTATTTTTAATTTTAAACTTAATTTTTTTAATTTGTAATAAGTCTTATTTATTTTCTTTATTCGAAATTAAAATTTAATTAAATATTTAAATTTTAGTTTCAGTTATTTAGATATAGATTTTAATTAATAAAATTATATATTACCCTAAAATTTTTATGTTTCACTTTAAATGATAATTATACTGTCGTCAATTTTATTTTCCTTGAACTATAATTTCAATTTAAAAGTTTGTTTTACAATCACTCGAGCATAATTTAGTTATAAAATAAAGAAAAAATAAATTTGAATAAAAATAAAATAAATTTTAGTTTTATAAATGAATCAAATTTATAAAATGTAAAAAAAAAATATTTCTTTTTAATTTTCATCATTTTCTTATAAATTAAAAAATTTGAACAAAATAATAGAAAATTAAATTTGTTATATCTATCATTTTATTATATATATAATAAAATTTACCTATAGTGGCTTCAATTTCATACCAGGATTATATACCCTGATTCAAGTTGTACTATGTGATAATAGGATCAAATAACTTTAAAATTAAAATAATAATTATAGTAAGAAGTCTAATATTAATATCTTTTAATAAAAATAAAATATTAAATAATATTCACATGCAACGTCGGTGCTCCATAATTAGTGTGTGTATATATATATATATATATATATATATATATATAGAATGATTTTTTTTAAAAGAAGTTTAAAGTGTTTGCATTATCATGGTATTGTTATTTATATTTGCGGAAATAAAAAAGGAAATTGACAATATAATATTTCTTGATCGACTCAATCAGTTAAAAATATATATATGATTTTTAACAAATGCTTTATTATTTACATAGTAATTAATATTATTTTAAACAATATTACTTTGATCTTCTTATTTTAAATTTTTGCATTATTATTTATTTTTTCAATAAAATTACTCAGTATCCGATAATTACTGATTCCAAACTCAAAATCTTACTTAAAAAACAAACCCCTAAATTACTTTACCAATTGAATATTCATGTGCAAATGATCATATAGTTAGCCCTTTATATATATATATATATATATATATATATATATATATTATTTGTCCTTGATTATCATGTTTGGAAAAAACTCGTTTATTTTTATTTTTAATCTTATCCTAATAATAAAATGAAATTATTTTAAAAATAAATATCAAATTTTAAATTTCACAGATGATATTAAAAAAAATTATTTAAAAATATAGTATGTATTTAAAAAAAAAAATTAAAAATCAATTCTTACTAAGCTTGAACCTTAGTCCTCCTACCTTTAGGGATAGAGGGGGGCTAGGCTCAAGTGGGTCTGGCCACCTCAGCTTACTTAAATCATTACAATTTAAAAAAAAATATTAATTAATAAAAAAAATTTCATTTAACACATTTAAATTTATTTTCAATTAATATAATTTTTTTATTTCATCCCTATATAACTTCGTGATTAATAGGTACCCACTCTAACCACAATTACAAGAAAATAATTAAAATTTTGGGTGATTAAATTTGCTAGAACAAGAGAGTTAATGGAAATTCAGATTTAAGCAATAAATTTTTTTACAAACAAACAAGAAACAAGAAAATGATGAAAAGCATACAATGATACATTAGAAATATAAACATTAACTCATTCTTATACAAGGTAAACTTATGAATAGAAAATACTGGTCACTATTATAAAAAAAGAAATTATTTATTTTAACACTTGTGCTAAAATAACAATATTTTAGAACATTTTTTTTTTATGACAATCTAAAATTAAAATAAAGAATTAATTTGATAATTTATATAATATGATAACTATACAAAAATCTAAAATTAACATGAATATATGTTTTAAATTATAGAAGAAATTATAAAATAATATTTACAGGAAAAAATTACTAATAAGTAAAAAAAAAAAAAAAAACACTCATCAGTAATTTTTTTATCAAAACATTATATAAACAAAACAAATTGATAATATTAATAATTAAAATAAACATATCCATATTTTATACACAAATCACTATTTAAAAATAAAAATAGATACGTGAAATATAAACAGAAAATCCATTGTATTAATTGAACAAGAGAAGAAAAAAACAGGACTAAAGCAACATACTTTATTAATTTTAACACTTAAACATATTCCACAGTGGAGTGACGTCTACGTTCATTCCAATTAAAAAAAAATTATTAATTTATAAAAAAAAAAATTATTTAATTTATTTAAAATAAATTTTTTATATTGTCTCAATTCATTCATAATTAATTTCTTAAAAAATGACATGAAAATTTTGATTATCAATTTACCTAAAATTAATTTCATTGCCTCGCAAGAGTCATGCTTAAAGTGAGTTTTGTTGATAAATTAAGATTTTTACATTTTTTTCATGTAATCAAAGGTCAAATATTAAGGAGAATGGAAAATTACGTAGCATAGAATTGTAACTCTCAGTACTCATCATAAGTCTAACAAAATTTATGATAAACTTAAAATTGAGAGATTGAGATTACTTAAATGTAAAGATCAACTATTTTTTTTTATGTTAAGTTAAATATATAATTGTAATATTGTGCGTAATCCCATATCAATTAAATATAAGATATATAAATTATTTATAACATGAAGAGTAATTCAACTTAAATAATTTAAGTCATTTTGAATTTTAAAATTCAACTCATTATAAATTTAATATCTAATATTAATATTTTGATTTCAGTTTAATTTTTAGGATTTAGAAAATCTAATATGATATTAGAGTTGGAACTCGTCTCTATTATATATGGACTATGTTTTCAGGAGGTTTGGATAGAGGTCATTATATGTTGTCCAAGTGTGAATTGAGTTTAATTTAATTATTTTATCTAGTTATTATTTGAGAGAAGAGTGTTAAATATTTAAATATAATGTGTGTGATAATTCTACATTGATTAAATATAAATTATTTATAATAAAAAAATAATCTAATTTAAATAATTTAAATTATTTTATGTTATAAAATATAATTTATTATAACTCTAATCCCTAATATTAGTACTTTGAATATACTTTCACTTTATTTTACCCCAACTTCTAAGGTGTAAAGAATTTGATAGAATTTGAATTATATTTTTAATATTTGATGACAGAAGAGTTTGGTGTCTTGTATTATGGTACAACTTTATGTCAAATTAATGTATATAATATCTAATAAAGAAGCAAAAAGAAACCATAAGCTATCCATGGTATGAACAAATGGACAGCCATAAATAATAGTAGGTAGAAGTGGTGGAAGCAATTATATGGAATCGCATGTGACTATACAGTGATGGAGGCAATGAGAATCTCTCCTGCAAACCCATTTTATTTGTATTGTACCATTCCTCTCTCGACATCAACAATACAAATAAAATGGGTTTGCATTATATATATATATATATTGCCAATATTTGCACTTCTTCAAAAGTAGGCATGTATTAAGTTTTATTATAAAATTATGTACTATTTTGGGATGGAGTAAAGTCCAATCTCATCAATATTATTTTTATTATAAAAATACTCTTCTATTTTGGGGATATAGTCTTTATACAACTGTACATAATAAATGTGATCATAAAAATATATGAAATTAAAATTTTAGGTTTTCAATTCTAAAAATTTTAATAAATTTGAGAGAATTTAGAGCTGTCAATCTTATGTTACGAACTTATATAATTTTAAAAGTATTAATTTAAAAATTAACTATTGAAATTAAAAAATTTAATTATATATAAATTCATTCAATATTTTGAATTTAATCAATATGAGATATCATATCTTAACATTCCTTTTCAAATGGCAACTGAGTAAATATAATTATTAATTCCAGTTATGATGAAAATTGGATTAGAAAATCCAACACAGAAGAAAAAATAAATCTGAAAATCTATTATCAGATGAAAAATAATTGAATGAAACCCATTATAAAATAAAATTTGAAATCAAACTGAACCCATAATATACTAGAAATTAAAAGAGAAATTAAAATTTCAGTCCAAATTATAATTTTAATAGAGGTATTGATCATTTTTTCGCTATGATGCTATGAAAATTTTTAATAATCAGATTTTTTTATTAGGTTTAGATCAATCATTACTAAAATAAATAGAATTAGCCATATAAATAATTTTTCTTTATTACTTATATATCCATTAATATTTTATATATTTTTAATGTGATTTTTAACATGTTTCCTCGCGATAGATTCATATCACATTGTGTGAGACTCTACACTATTCTCGCAAATAGAAATGAACATCTGCATATGCAAATTTTGTATACGAAAAAAATAAACAATAAAAATATTATTTTAATATTATATTAAATTTTAATAACTGAGTTTTTTAATTAGACTTGGATTAAGATATTTTTTCTTGGAGGAAATATTTATATTATCAATTTTGAAACCTCAATTTAATTATTAATTATCAAATCCCAAAAAAATTATCACATCATCCTGATAAATAAGGTACAGATTTTGATGAATTTTTTATTAAGAAAATAATAAAATTATACTGGATCTGATATAATTGAATGTATTAAAAATAAAATGAATTTTAATTCATTATAATGATTTATATTTACATTTAACTATGGATAGAAAGTGTAGGATCTACAACTACATTACAAGTTAATGGAAATCAATTGGATTCATTAAATACATTAGCTAAAAATAAAAAGAAAAAGTACACACATCAAGTGATATTTATAAGTTAGAATTTATATATGAAATTATAAATTTCAAATTCAATTAGCATTTAATCAATCAAGAAGTAAACAAGAATAATAATAAAAAATTAAATTAAGTTATATTATTTTTATAAAGAAATTACTGTTTTAATTTTAGAATTACTAATTTACAGGGTAATTATGATTATGAGTGTTGTCAAGTGGGGTTGGATTGCACATATTTTTTTATCTAATTCGATTCAATTAGATTTTTTAAATAAAATATGAGTATTTAAATGAAAATTGACCCAATCTGCTTAGAATTTTTTTTTAGTTGGATCATGTTCATTTAATTATTAAATTATTTTTAATATTTATTAATTTAATCGATCTTATTCAATCAATTCGAACTAATAAATTTAAATTAAAATCATAATACTCGAATCGAATGTGATTCTATTATTTACCTTCATGAACATGTTAGATTTTATTTTTGGCCTACATGATTTATGATCATATATGTTAGGTTTAATAATTATTAAGTATTAAATTCTATAGGTTAATGAAGAGATATGTTCTAAAAATTGCATATTTTGGTAAAAAATTATAATTCAAAAGTTACATATTTTGGTGAAAAGGTATAATCCAAAGGTTGCACACTTTGATAGAAAGGTGTTTCCTAATATTTATAATTATAAATAGAACCTCTCTCAATTATTTTCATAAAATTTTTTATTTTTTTCATCTAGAATCAATATAAAAATTAAGGGTAAGAGAGAGAAATCTATTTAAACATCAATCTCTAAATACAATAAGTTATAATGGATCAACAAAATATGTTTCTTTTTAATTATTTTTATATTATGAAAATCACATAGGTCTAAAATATTTGGGATTAATATTTATCCTAATATAAAAATTTGATTTGCATAATTATGAAATTAGAACTAACAGAACAGCCCTAATTATGATTGCATGTGCTTATATCATATATAGGACAATTTAGTTGTTGGACTGTTCAATAATATTATGCATACATTTTAGATCCAACTTACCTTTGTTAATTATGTCAGTCTCTTAAAAATATTTATCTAATATTCTATTGTTCAAATATTTAACCATACCAAATTAGTTTTTGTATATATCACTGAAAAAAACTTGGTTGATTTGCTTTTAAAACAAATAATATTTTTATAATTTTTATTTTTCTAAAATAAATGCAATAACAAAAATATATTTAATAAATATATACATATCACTTTAAATGAAAAAAAAAATTTCAATATAAAATTATTTTTTAACACTAAATATTTTATTTTTAAATATTATTTTTATCATCTAACTAAATACTGATTTTTCTTGTAAAATAATAAAAATAAAATTTTAGGCCTCTTGTGTTATTAGTGTCTCTATCATCACTACATATTTGAATAAAAAACAATATTTAAATACGCAGTTGATAAATATTTTGAGATATATTAATTAAAGTAAGTTATTAATATTATTAAACAATATCAATAATTAACAAATTTAATAATTATTTTAAAATAATTTAATTAATCAAATTAAATTTTAAAGAGTAAGTGGACCTTGTGGCACATGGGATGGACATGGAATAATTAGATGTACTTTTTGTAGTGATAAAGACCATTTTCGTTTGGCTATGAGATGCAAAGACCTTTCTCCGGCCGCATCTTTGAAACAGTGGCTTCCGGTGTCATTCCTTCCTCTCCGTATGGATATGGCGTTACAAAAAAAATTTTTTTTTTTTATTTTTTTGGCAAATTGGAATCCAATTAAGATAGAGGCTCCAACTTGTTATTTAGTATAATAAATAGTGATATTGTATCTGTTTCGTAATAGAGAAGGTCAATAGTTAAAATTGTGAAAATATTTTTTTTTAATAAATTTTTGATGTGTTAAAAAAATTAATTATAAATTGATCTTATAAGAATATAATTTAGACTATTAGATATATTTTTATCTATTAAATAATAATAATAATAAAAGTGTCAAGAAGATCTAACTTGTTTAGATTCATTATCATTTTAGAAGAGTGAATGCTTTATTTGATTGTAATTACTGATAGTTGGTAGTTAGTTAATGGTTAATAAATGATATTTGTTGGTAGTTAATGATTAATAAATGATATTTGATGATTATTATCTAATATTGTTATAAGTATTTAATAAAATTATTATTAATTATTAATTATTATTATTACTATATTTAATCACCATTAATGATAAATATTAATATTTATTTATTTTATTTAAATATTATTTTTAAAAAATAATTTAATTTTTAATTAAAAAACATAAATTTTTTCAAAAAATTTTTAATTTAAAAATTTTACAAATAATAATTATTTAATTACTTAATAGCTATCTAATAATTAACAACTATAAATAATCAAATATTATAATATAACTATTAAAAATTAAAAAAAAAAAACAATAATTATATTAAAATTTTTTATTAAACATCCACAAAATAAAAAGTATCTGAATTTAGATAATCCATCCAACTAAACTAATGTCTATTGAGTCAAAATACTAAAAAGTTAGTAGGTAATGTTACAGATTCAAAGGAACCAAATGCATTGGAAGCGTACATTCATAGAATCCATTTTCCCAACCAATGAGCCACCAAGCTTTTTAATCATTACCCATTATGGTACTCTAAAACCTTTACTCTTAGGGTATCTACAGTAACTTACACTCTTAAAGTATATTAATTCACAACACATCATCATTTTATTATATATTTTTTTAATTTTCTAAGAACATAAAAAATTCATATAATTTTAACTTTTATTTTTTTTTAATTTTTTATTCTATCACACAATATAATATATATTATATGATTAATTATTATACTCTCACTATTAAGTAACTAAGAGTTATTACACTTTCCATTATATTGATTAGAAATGCTCTTAGCCTCTTTAGCCGCTAACAAGCTATTATCACTTTTTTAGCTCTTTTTTCATCTTAATTTCTCTAGTCTCCAAAACGATCAAATACTTGCCAAATTTTATTTTTCTATGCGCCATTGAAAATCAACTAATAATGAAATTATAGAAATAAAAATATTCTAATATGTTAAACTTTTAATTACACCAACTACTCCACAGTCCACAACAAATACAATAAAACCATTTGTGCATTTTGCTCTTCAATATCCTGTGGGAAACTCGCACTCCCCATATTCTGCAAACAACAAAACACACTTTATTAGTACAATAAAATAATAAACCATTAACTATTTTTGTTTATATTTAATTAAAGATTAAATTAATTCTCATTAATTTATCCCTAATTAAACCGAAAAATTACGGTGACCTATTCATATAAAATTAAATTTATATATAATAAAAATAAGACAAAACCATATAAATTTACTTTTACCTAAATAACAACAATATACTCTCTGATAACCTATTAAATAAATAACATAGAATTCTCATTCCTCCCTCCAATTATTGAAACAATTTACCCAGTGAAAAGGGTTGGTCCACAGCCATAAGTGTCCACCAACTAATGCACGCCACGTCAGTATTAAGTAAAGATTCTCCATCACATAATTGTTTAGTGACGTGCTTTGCTTTTTCCATTTACCCTAATCCGTCGGGCTGTTTATTTTTTTAGAATCTAAAATAAAAATTATATTTTTTTATATGAAATAAAAATTAAATAAATTTTAAAATATATATTAAAATTATGTTAAATCTTATATTATTAAATTTTAACAATCTAATTTATTATTTATATTATAATTTTTTAAATTTATTTAATTTTTATTTTATATAAAAAATATACTATTAAATCCATTATAATAAATATTATATAATATTATAATTTTTTTAATTTTTTTTTTAACTTCTAAAAAATAACACATCAAAAACTAATATATTTTTAGTATACCAGCCCTTTATCCCAGCCTGGCGTGCACCATGCACTAAGTGTATCATGGTGTGTGCACCGTGCACTAGTGTCTCAAGCGCCAGCTTTCACACCGCGGCGCATGTTGTCAATTTTTGTACTATTGCGCGTTATAATAAGGTTAATGTGCCCGGATTAGCAAATTTTTTTATTTTTTTTATAAAAACGGGTTAGAAAATTGATGAAAGTAAATAAGAGAAAGAGTTAAAATACGCACTGGGTGGTTGGGTGACGACATAAGCTGCGCCTCCGAAATAACAGGTACCAATCTTCCGTCCTTTCTTCTGATAATAACTGTTGAAAGCAAACGAAGCGTGCGCCTCGACAGTGTTTGGATCGTAACACGTGGCACCTGCTTGAATCGGACGGCAATCAGCTCCTCCTTCACCACATGCATAGTCTAAACCCGCCTGTAGCTTTTCTTTCCCAACTTCAGGATTGGCCACGCACCACGTGTTCCCTGTAGTGCTCTTGGATACTCCACCGTTGACTGGATTAGTCACCGGTTGACCACCGGTTACCGGAGACCGGTTGTCCTTGTAATTCTTGAGTCCCTCTGCAGTAAACGGGATGTCATAAACCTTTTGCTGGTTAGGGTAGAACAGCCCGTAATTTCTCTCGGATGTGGGCCCAAACTTTTGGTTCTCGTTGAAAAGAGCGAACAGATAAACGGTGAGATCTGCTTTTGGTCTTAAAGGGGTCCCACCACCAGTAAGAATCCGACGGATGAGATTTCCGTTGTAGGAAGCAGCGTTTTGTACGGTAGCACCAATCTCATTCTCATCACCTTTGGAGGGCCACCCAGTCTCGGTTACAACCATTCTGATGTCGTCATATTTCAAAGCGGACATAGCGGCAAAAACGGCGTCGATTTGGGCATCAAAGAGGCTAAAATATCGCAGCCCGTTACCAGCATCCACCACACCTGGATTCTCTCTAAACAAAGCGTAGTCCAAAGAAATCACATCCGAGTTCGATTCGTATGCGAAAAACGGGTACGCATTGACCATGAGGAATGACCCCGTTTGACGGAGAAAATCCAACAAGGGTTTGAAAACGGGTTCAATTAATTCGGATCGGAATGCTCCCGCTGAGGACGGGTATGACGATTGGAGAGCGCTTAATGCTATTGGTGAAGAGACTTTAATAGCAGAGTGAAGATTAAGCTTTTCTAGAGCTTGGTAGATATTTTTCATGGCGGGTATGAGGAACGTTGTAGTGTTATGTGAATCTACAAATACTTCATTGCCCACAGCAATGGCTTCGATTTGGGTAGATGGATAGTACGCGGCGACGTTTCGTTGAACCCATGAGAAAGCAAAAGACTGGCGTTTGGCGGCGGAGAAGAGGAGCTCATTTGGGAGGTCGACGGTGACTTTAATCTCAGATCCTGCTAATGCTCTGAGAACAGCAGGGTCAGTGTCGAAAACCTTGACCCGCTCCAGACCCTGAGACTTGAGAAGCTGCACCACTTTCACTGCAGAAGGTAGATTGTTTGCTATTCTTCCATAGTTTACACCGATTGAGCCCGCATCTGCAAAATGTAGAGCACATTTATAAAATAAAACAAGATAAGTACAAAAGGGTCTGTTTGTTTCTCGGTAGAAGATAATATTGGAAGGAAAACGCCAAAAAGGAAAAAAAGAAAACTTCTTTTTCAGCAAAATCTGGCTACATTTTCTCCAAAGAACAACAAATAGAAAATTTAATTAAACCCATTTTCTTACCTGAAAAACTGAAAATGCAAAGAACTAAGAACAAGTAGGAGAAGAAGCAACGCTCCATGCTCTGAATCCTAGAGAAACACAGCAAGAGACTGATCAGGGAAAAGATGATGAATCCTGCTTGGTTTGTGGTGCTGCACAGGGGATGGTGAGTGGAGCAGCAACGAGCAGTACGTGGGTGAGGGTGTGAGTTTGTTTTTTATATAAAGGGTGTATTATGATGGTGGGGCGGGATCCAGTTTGTCAGACAGTGACAACAACAACAGCCAAAAGGCCTCTCCGCTTTGAGGAAGAGAGTAGCAGTACTACTAACCACGTGGTCCATACCTTTTTTAAGGACCCCACAAAAAACTCGACTGTTTTAATGTGTTGCCGCATTTATATAATACTCATGCACTGCATCATTTCCCATATGCCCTTGATCTTTGTGGTTTACACGTGTCAATAGTCAAGAAGGGAATGAGGAAAGAAAAGGGGTCGAGGGGCTGTGTACGCTTTTTAGTATAAAAAAAATTTTGTAAAATTTTTTAAAAATTATAATATTATAATATTTTTTATAATGAATCTAATAATATATTTTTTTTTATAAAATAAAAATTAAATAAATTTAAAAAATATAATATAAATGTATTAAATTTAGATTATTAAAATCTAACGGTCTAGATTTAATATACTTCTTATTATGTTTTTAGATTAATTTGATTTTTATTTTGTACAAAAAATATATTATTGAATTTATTATAAAAAATACTATAATATTATGATTTTTAAGAAATTTTATAAAAAAAATTTATACACTAAAAAGTCTACACAGGAGGAACACATCAGTCCCTCAACCTAGAAGTATATTAAATTTAAATTATTAAATTTTAACGGTTTAAATTTAATATATTTATATTATATATTTTTTAATCTATTTAATTTTTATTTTATATAAAAAATATATTATTGGATTCGTTATAAAAAATATTATAATATTATAATTTTTAAAAATATTTTAAGAAACCAAAAAAACAGGATTTGATGTGTCACCCCCCACCCACCTGGCGGGGGAATGTCTGTGCCTCAATTTTTGCCCAAAGTTTAATTAGGCTCTGAATAAATTTTTTCATCCAATTAAGAGTTCCAATTTATTATTAAGAACTTAAAATAAAATATAAAATAAAAGATTATCCCAGGTCTGGGTACATAAAAAAAAATAAAAATCAAGACCCAAAATTATTAAATAATAAAAATATTTAATTATAAAATATATTTTCAAATAATAAAAAATACTAAATTAATTTATGAAATTTAACATTATTTTCTTTAATATATATTTGTCAGATTTTTTTTTATATAATAATCAAAATATAACACCACCAATATATATATATATATATATATATATATATATATATATATATATATATTTTTTAAAAATATATATATATATTATTAATTTTTTTAAAAAAATTATATCATATCAACATATTCATAATAATCTGTCACACCCAAACTCCAGTGGTGCGACGGTTCTAGGGCAAAGGTAAACTTAAGGCCGCCATAAACCCGTAGAACTCCCATGTCCTAAATCTCATACACAATTATATCAAATATAATACCATGATAAATCATATTCGAAGTCCATATGCATACATAACTAAATCAATTAATATATTTTTATAGTCATTTTATCTTTTTATCTTGTTCCTTAATGATCAAAAGGACCATTTCACATCATTGAGGAATAAGAGTGGTCAAAACAATACCAATCATACATCAAGAAATTCTAATATCCTCAAAGAACTAACTACGGAGCTCTAGAGTGTACTCCCATACATATTGAGTCATAATACCATTCAATGAATATACATAATTATATAACAAAAAATTTACAATGAAAGCTTCTTGGAATGAAAAGGTCAAGAAGTTTGATCTTCTCTGCTAGCTCCCTCACGAGCTAAACTATCACCTGAAATCCACAGAAGAGGAGTGAGCCTTCAACTCAGTAAGATATGAACATTATATAATAAGAACGTAATATTGAATCATGGTCAATGAACAAATGATTATACATATAGGCATGAAGAAAGTCATAGGCTTTTACTTGAAAGAAAGGTAGTTCTCATAATAATTTGGCTATATCAAATCATGTCAAACTCAAATCATGGTTCATCTTTAGAACATGGAATGCCCACAAAGAATGGCATTATCAAATATCATCTGGAAGAACTGATCACATATCATATTATACGTATCGGTAGCCTTGCTACTTCAACGTGCACACATGCTTGGCCAGGCATGCGCCTAGAGCTCATGGCCCCCTCTAGGTGGAACACCGATAAAAATCCTATCGGCTAGGCTCCCAAAGTGCAGAATGGATTAATGAATTTACTCTCATTGGGAAGAGCGTTCTATCCATAGGTCATGGGTTTCAATCACAAAAAAAATATATTGGTCGCAAGACCATTATCATACAATAATAATTCAATTCGGGTTCCCAAGCAAGGACATATGAACTTGATCCAAGAATATTGATCAAGCCATTCACAACATACAGTTTATGAATATTTATGTACAATAGAGTAACAAAGGCAAATAAATAATTGGTTATATTATTTTCAAAGAATGGAAATCAAATAAAGTGTTCATACTTAACTCTTACATAAATTTCCTTAAATTCCTTTTGCCAACTGCTCACTTAAATTCCTCAATCAAATTCTGAGTTTCTCCTCCTAAGACATTTTCCCAATGCACAAAAATTAGGGTTTCTCCAATCAACAATGTTCCATATGATTTTCATTAATTAATTATCTTAAAATCTCTATTCTTAATTCCCAACAATATCCCATTAATTTCTCTTAAAGAAAAACTGCATTAAATTCCACATTAAATTTCGGAGTTACTGTTCACAGCAGTTTAACCTCCAAAAATTCTCCCACATTAATTATCATTAATTGCTTCAGATCATTAGCAATAAATTCTATATATCCAGAATTAATTATCCTAACCCATATACTTAAATAAATCTAAAGAAAATAACTTAGGAAGAAAATTTACCTTATTTCCTCCAAACTGAGATTTCTACGAAACACTGCTTAAATTGATGATTCTGCCTTTATAATAGACTAATCTAGAAGTCTATTGCATTAATATAAGCCTTAATGCCTTAAAATAAGTATGGAACAAATTTGAGAAGAAGAATGAAATTGACAAAGGAAGGAAGAAAGAAAAATCGTGCAAATCGCTGCTGGATACTGGAGTTAAATAAGCCTTTGCCCAAAAACGCGCTGACCAGCTTGCCTCGAGAGACCTGCCTCGGCAAAGCCACCTCGCCTAGTCAACTCGCCAACCTTGATCCGGCATTGCTGCTTTGCACATTTCAGCTCGCATATGCTACCTCGCGTATGTTGCTTCGCCAGACTCTCCTCGCAACTCATCCTCATATAAGCCACCTCGGAAGTGCTCCTTCGCCTCTTCGCTTCTTCGCGAATTGTCACCTCACACATCTCTCTTCGCACAATGCTTCCTCGCATAATGCCTCTTCGCCAACTCCTCTTCGCCTTGGCTCCTCGCCAAAACTCTTCGCCAAAGCTCTTCGCCACTTTGCCATAATGCCGCCTCGCACTGCCAGTTCGCGAAATGTTTTCTCGCATAAGGCTGGCTCTTCATAACCAAATACTTCTAAGTTAAACTCTTGCCTGAACATCCCACCTTAAGCCAGCTCGCAAATGAGCTACAAAAATCCAAACTTACCAATTCTTCTTGCTACTTAAAATTAACAAGCAGAAACACAACATATCAAATTTTCACATCAAACTATTCAACATTCGGATAGTGGTGACTCTCCAAAAGTCACCCAGACTCCTGCCTCAAAGTCTGACCGAA